>ML532854.1:9008-28285 GCA_005239535.1 Nicotiana rustica
ACACAAACCAACACATGATCTATTTAAAATGAAACTTTATTAAATTTAAACAAGTAAATAAATAACTGTTCCATAAAGAATACTATGGCAATACGCATGGCTTATAGTATATCCTAACAGCAACAACGTGAGAAAGTAATAAAGAAGTTCTCAGAAGAGGATGGCATATTGGTTTGTTGTGGCGGCTGCCTCTTTCTCTTACACATTTCTTTTTAAATTAATTATGTTTCCTTAATCAAATTGAATATTATACAGGTGTTGCTAATGTCATTGAAGGCTGGTGGTGTTGGGATAAACCGGACGGCTGCATCTAATGCTTTTGTCATGGTACTTGTCTTCCTTTAGAAATTTTTTAGATGATCACAGACTATTGAACTCTCTGAATTTAATTGTTTGTGTTGTCAAAAGCGGGTTTGTTCTTAGAAGAAAACACTATTTTCTTTTTGATTACACACGTTTGCATTAATAATTTGATCTAAGTGTTGCATAGAGCGAGAGAAATGTTTATATAATTATATGTATATTGAAGTATTTCATTTGACCTCCTTCCTTTTCTTTCTTTCTTTTTTTGGTTCTTTCTTCCTCTCCTCAATATGCATTAATCTGGTAAAAGTTAAAAACCTAATTTGATGGAAGCTTTCTGGGAGGTAAAATTTCCCAAGAATTGTTGCAGATGGTCTGCAAGACGCTTCTTGTGATAAGTATGGTCTGCAAGATGTGTGTTATGAGATGTGTTAGTGTTATGATGATAGTTATGGTCATTTATTTTCTATATTGTAGTCTTTGATAAAGCTTATCTACTTAAGCTAAGGCCTTTCGAAAAATTATCCTTTTCTTCCTCTTTGTTTCAGTGATAACAGAATCTATCTTGATGGGAATATCTTAAATTTATTTGCTCATAAGTAGCAGTGGTGTACATGGTCGTAACTTGGCTTCAAGTTCTTTTTTATAGGCTCATGGTGACTTATCTAATGCAAATTTTGATTTATTCCCTGCATGTTGTTAGTTGTCACTTTTTTAACTAGTTAAGCTTGTGATCTTGGTTAATGAGATTTATGTGGTTCAATGATCAGTCGGTTCACATATTTGCTCTTCTTGTGACTTTGACTTGGTGATGTATTTTTTTTTTTTGGGAAACACTTTGATCGCCCTAGGTTATGTACTATTTTATTTGACATGTACTTTTCTGTAACTCTATTGTCGTCAAATATACACAATGTTGATCTTTGCCTGCTTATCTCTAGGATTCGTGGTGGAATCCAGCTGTTGAGGAACAAGCGGTCATGTGTGTTCATCGTATTGGAAGAACTAAACAAGTAATGATCAAACGATTCATTGTGAAGGTATGCCCAATTCTTTTCTCCTTGTTAATCAGTATCCACGTAACAATATCGCCCTCTGTGGGAAGTACTGATGTTTGTTCCTTGACGCGTACCTGAACTTCTATCTGCTTTATCGCACCTTGAGTGCACATCATGTTAAAAAAGTCATTGGACCCTTGCATGCATTTTTTTCTGATAGCAGGGTTCAATTGAGGAAAGAATGGAGACAGTGCAAGCTAGGAAGCAACGGATGATTTCTGGTGCTTTAACGGACCAAGAAGTTCGGACCGCAAGAATTGAGGAACTTAAGATGTTGTTTGCATAGACAATATAGAACAACTAAATTAGGCCAATGAGTTGGGGCCTCTGGCTCCTCAGATTGTAGATTCACGATCACCATAGTAGATGGTATACGTGTCTGGAAAAGAGCTGAAATTTTCTCTTCATTCCGGCCGGTGGTCTTCATGTCTCTTGCTGCTGGAACACCGGATTATTTTGTCGGACTCGACAATCTCAAGGACTAAGAAGTGATCATTCAATCTCAAGTATTGAAAAGTGATCATTCCATTAGTTAAAGCTGATTCAATTTTAGAGGAAGCTTCATTTTTCTTGGTATTCTAGGTTTTCGTTGAAGCAGTTTCCAGAAGCGCGAATGTAACTAGCATCTGGGGATGTGTATTTGTACTTTACTGTTGTAAAACTAAATCCTGGCATCACGAGTATTATCAAGATTTGGGATCGGACTTCTAAAACAGTTCTTGTAGAGTAAACAAATTTGTGAATAATATATTTCGTCAATGTAGCTTGCAAGCTACAGAGAGTAGAGTCATATGTAACTTTACAACTTTTGTTTCAGATAACAAACCTTGTAAATTTTGACCATATTGAAGTTCTCCTTTCTAGTAACAAAGCTTGTACTTTATGAGAACTTAAGTTCGGGAGAAATTAAAAAAATAGCCAGATTTAGAAGTGATCATTCAAAAATAGTCACACTTTCAACAGCAATCGAAATTTAGTCGCTTTTAATATAAAGATAAATCTGACGAAAACACTGTTCAAAATCCGGAAAATACTCCAATATATTATACTGGAGTTCCAACATAAGTATACTGGAGTTCCAACATAAGTATACTGGAACTCCAACATAATATAATGGAGTTCCAGTATAAGTATACTAGAAATCTAGCATAATATACCGGAGTTCCAACAAAGTATACCGGGCTAGTATAATATGATGGGAGTTCATACACAGGTGCTCGAATCTTCAGTGATATTATGCTGGAACTTTCCGCATGTTGGAGTTCCAGCATAATATACTGGAAGTTCGTAAACAGGTGCACCGAACTACAGTATATTATGCTGGACCGGTCTCTGTTGCCGCAAAATAGTGAATATTTTTCAATGACTTGGCAAATGTTGATTATTTTTGAATGGCCAGTCCAAAAACTGGTTAGCCCGTGTTATTTTTACCTTAAGTTCCCCCACCCATTTAGTGCTTTACGGACCAATGACTTAAAATAGTTTGTCGACTTAGCAAATTTTATTTTTTATTTGTTATGATAATAATATTTGTTGAATTTAAAGAACGAAATGAGGATTCATTGAACTGAGGCATAATTATTATTTTTGTTGTTTGGCAACTCTGGTCTATCTCGGGTGCCAAATAGTGAAATTATTTCAAACTTGGAATAATCAGTTATGAATGTATTCTATATTTCAAATTTAGAATAATGAGATATCAATAGTATATACACTCATTCACTAGATATGTTGAGTAGGTCTTAGCTAGATGACTATATTTAATATTTATTAAGTAATCTGATACGATTTGTTTTTCTCAAGGTTGTTACAAATGGAGATTTCATTTTAATTAGTATGCTTAATAGGACATGACACAAATTTGTTAATCTCTCCATTTAGAATCTCACAATTAAATCATCAAAATTAATTATATTTTCTATTAATTTTTAATTTTTTTTAATTTTTAAACTAGATTACAGCATAAATAAGTAGTCAAACATTCCTCCATTTCTTTTCTTTATTTTTCTTAATTACCCTTTTAATTTTAAAAATAGGAACAATAAGGGGAAAAAGTTAGAAAAACCATAAAAGAAGGCTTTTCTCCTCTTCACCACCAGGTTTTGACGTTCATAAAACTTTGAAAGGTTTGCCTTCTCATCTTTTTTTACAGTTAAATTTTTCATTCATTATTGCTATAAGTGTGTTGGTTTTTGTGTGTGAGTATTTGTGTTTTTGTGCGCACATGTACTTTGTTGGTAAATCTAAGATTTAAAGTTAGTGGATTCTGCTCTATACACGTGTGTTTCAATTTATATTTTGTAGACACGTATACATGTAAAGTTCGAGCTAGACAAAATGAATTTTGTCAAATTTACTGCGTTTAGTCAAGATCACCATGATAAGCATTCGAGATATATTCTTTTGTATATGTACTATTCATAAACACTAAAAAAATTTCCACATTCATATACGTAAAGTTTGAGCTAGATAGGAATGAGATTCTGTCAAATTTATTGTGTCTCGTAACGATTACCATGGTAAGCACTCAAGATACTTTCTTTTGTATATGTACTATTCATAAACACCAATATTTTTTCCACATACAAATACATATGTAAAGTTTGGGCTAGACAAGAATGAGATTCTGTTAAATTTATTGTATCTAGTCAAGATTACCATGGTAAGCACTCGAGATACTTTCTTTTGTATACGTACTATTCATAAACACTTTTTTTCCACATACGAATACACACGTAAAGTTTGAGCTAGACAGGGATGTGATTCTATCAAATTTATTATGTCTAGTCAAGATTACCATGGTAAGCACTCGAGATACTTTTTTTTGTATAAGTATTATTCATAAACACCAATTATTTTCCATATACAAATACATACATAATGTTTGAGCTAGATAGGAATGAGATTAAACTTATTGTGCCTAGTCAAGATTACCATGATAAGCACTCGAGATACTTTCTTTTGTATATGTATTATTCATAAACACCAAAAAAAATTTCATATACGAATACATACGTAAAGTTTGAGCTAGATAGGAATGAGATTCTGTCAAATTTAATTGTGTCTAGTCAAGATTACCATGGTAAACTCTCGAGATACTTCCTTTTGTATATGTACTATTCATAAACACCAATTTTTTTCCACATACGAATACATACGTAAAGTTTGAGCTAAATATGAATGAGATTCTGTTAAATTTAATGTGTCTAGTCAAGATTACCATGGTAAGCACTCAAGATACTTTCTTTTGCATGTGTACTATTCATAAACACCAATTTTTCCATATACGAATACATACATAAAGTTTGAGCTAGATAGAAATGAGATTCTGTAAAATTTAATGTGTCTAATATAATCTAGATTCCCACTTGAGATACTTCTTTTGTATATTTGTCATTCATAAACAACAATTTTCTCTCACATGCCCGTACATTTAAAGCTCGAGCTAGATAAGATAGATTTTGTCAAATTCATTGGGTCTAGCTAGATTACCACAGTCAGCATACCCGAGATACTTCTTTTGTATATGTATTATTCATAAACAATAATTTTTTGCGCTCTCACACGCATACATTTAAAGTTCAATCTAGATAAGATGTATTATGTCAAATTTATTGCGTCTAGTCTAGATTACCACAATAAGCATATCCGAGATACTTATTTTGTATAGGTATTATTCGTAACAATTTCTTTCCATATATGCATACAATAAAGTTCGAGCTGGGCAACAATAGACTCTATCAAATTCACTATGTCTAGTCTTGACTCCCATAATAATTAAGCACTCGAGATACGTATTATTTATAAACAACAATTTTTTTCCACACATGCATACATATAAAGTTCGAGCTAGACAAGATGGATTCTGTCAAATTTATTGTATATCGTCTAGATTCCCACGTTACACAATCGAGATATATACACTTTCTTGTTATATGTATATATATTATTCATAAACAATAAAAAAAAATTCTTGCTTTTGTATTTCACAGGTCTAAAAGTACACTACAATTATTAATGGAGGACATGAAGTGCAATGATCTTTCTGCTCAATCATTGGAATGAAATGAAGTGAAGCCTTTGACACAAATACCAATGAGTGGATCTATAATTGAAGACAGATTAATAAGCAATGATAATAATAATAATAATGAAAAGGGAAAGAAGTCAGAGGTGGTGACTGAAGAGGAAAATCCTAAACAAATAAATGATCACAAAAAGAGAGGTAGAGGAAGGCCTTTGGGTAGTGGTAATACAAATAATCTACTACAAGTTTTAGCTTCTCAATGTGAATTTTCTCTCTTTACATGTTCTAGTATCTTGTGATAATTGTTTTTTATTCGGTCCGATATAGGTTATGAGTTCGAGTCGTAGAATTGTAGCCATTAGTGTCTGCATTAGAGTTGACTGTCTTATATCATACCCCTTGAGGTGCGGGCCTTCACCGGACCTTACGTGAATATAGGATGCTTTATGCACCGGGCTGCCTATTTAATTTTTTTAAGCATAAAAGATTATGGTGTTGTAGATAGGATCTCTCCAGACAAGGTGGGTTGCTCTGATGGTAAGCACTCTCCACTTCCAACTAAGAGGTTGTGAGTTCGAGTCATCCCAAGAGCAAGGTGGAGAGTTCTTGGAGGGAAGGATGTCGAGGTCTATTGAAAACAGCCTCTCTACCCCAGGGTAGGGGTAAGGTCTGCATAGACACTACCCTCCCTAGACCCCACTAATGAGATTATACTGGGTTGTTGTTGTTGTTGGATATGATCCCTCCATCATCAACTAGAGTCTCAGGTTTGAGCCATGAGAATAGAAATAATCCTGATAGGGGAGCGCATCGAGCCTGGGAATAAGAAAATTCCACTTCCTCCTTTAAAATCCATATGCGCGAATAATGATTAGTTAAAGTACAACTGGGTACTGAACATCGGGTGAGACCAAAAATAAGATTTTTTATTACTTGGAAAGAAGTAATTTTGGAGAATTTTAGTTACTTTTTGCGTTAGTACTTGAAGATGAATTTTAAACAAATCTTTTTGTTAAAAAATGAGTAATTTATTAGTACATAATTTCAAAATCATAAGGATTAACGAAGTTGATAGGCATAAACTTTAAGGAGGTATAGGTCTGATTTTTTCCATTTCTTTTTATTTTTTTTGGTTTGAGTATGCTTCAACAAATTACATTTGGTACAACGTAAACAAATTATTTTACTAAATATTCTCCCAGAGTAATCGACATGACCTATATAAGAAAATGTTGATCGTTCACTTAGTTTTTTTTTTTTTGAAAATTAATCATTCAATTGATTGTTAAAAATATATGTGATTATATTTTCAATGGTTAATAGAATAATAATATTATTTATTTTTGCTTTTCTTTTTCTTTTTTCGGCGAAGGTGGGATAGCAACACTAACTATGGGGAGTGAGTACACTCCTGCTGTTGTTACAGTGTTGCCTGGAGAAGTAAGATATATTTGATGGTCAATACATTAATTAATTTGTTAATGTTTTGATTGCTTAGAACTATAATCACTATTTTTTTTTTGCAGGATCTTGTTGAAAAAGTTTGGTCATTGAGTAAAAGAAATGGTGAATCTGTGTGTATTTTTTCAGCCACTGGGACCATTTCAAAGGTTGATCTTGGTCATTCAATTGGTGGCATCCTCAAATGCGAGGCAAGTAACTACTTGTTAGTATATATTTCTCAACAATTTCCTCCTCTTGTTTTTTTTTGGGGGTTTTCATTTCCGCAAATTTCTCCTTTTTTGTGTGTGTGGTTTTCCATCGTGGTATCCATTTCTGGCCCCCAAGTAATTTAGATATGCTCTGCGTAAGGCCCATTAAAAGAGAAAGCGTTTTCTGTAAGGATTTTTTTTCAAAATTGGAGACCTCTGTTAAAGGTAAACGAATTATTTTTGTCCCATCACAACCTTGAAATCATATTTGTCCCATCACAACCTTGATAGTCGCACCTTTATTATTTTGTCTAGGTGCGTATCTATATAGAGGAGCATGGTGCATGTGAACCTATGCTCTTTTTCCTATACTATGTATAACAATGTTATACTTCTTTAAAATTACTTAAATATACATGTGTGCACCCAAGCTCAAAGAGTCATATGATGCAACGATTATTCGGTGCACCTTTACGATTGTAGTTAGGAGTTCAAATATCATGGTTGTAGATATGTCTAGTATCGCCACTTGTATTTTAATTAAGTGTTTTTTTTGTTTTTTTTATTTTTTTATTTGACAATAATATTTATACCAAATATTACTTACTTTTGCAGCAAATGACAATAATATTTGGTCCATCCATATATTTGCAGGGTACCTATGAAATTTTGTATGTGAAAGGTTCAGATGTAACTGTTGAAACATTGGGTGTTCATCGCGAAGTTGCTCAGCTTATAATGTCCATTGCAAATGCTGAAGGAATTGTCTATGGTGGTCTTGTTTGTGGTTCAGTAATTGCTGCTAGAAAAGTTCAAGTAAGTAGCTCTAATATTTTTTTTGGTCAAAAGGATAGTATATTTATAATGCTAAGTTAAGATTGTTCTTACATTGGGCTGTTGAGGAGTTAAGCCCATAATACCAAACAGTGAGTAGTCCAAAGTTACATTTACATTATTACGACTTTTAATATTTCTTTCAAAAATTGTTCCTAAAGTGTCTGACCATAATACTTCATTAACAAACATCGAAGGAACTACTAGAAAGTTGATTCCTGCCTCCAGCTGCTTCCCTGCCTCTGTTGGCAACTTGTCCGCCATCTTATTTGCCTCTCTGAATGTGTGATTTACTGGTGGATGGCCCCGCATTTCTAGGAGCGACCTGCATTCATAGATCAGGGGGTCATATATTAGATGACCATTATTTATGCATTATATTACTTCTGTCGAGTCCACAGTGGCCTCTAAGAGCACTAGATTGTTTGATATTGCCATTTTTAGGCCCTGCAAGAAAGCTGTCGGCTCATAATGGAGGATATTTGTGCACTTGATTTAACACATGTATCATGTTACCCAATCCCCATTGTTGTTTCTAATTACCCCTCCTATTTTCCCTGTGTTATCTTTTTTATGGTAAGCATCATCGGTGTTTAGCTTGTAACAACCCCTCCCCGGGAGTTGACATTTAATAGAGACAACAATACTGTGTCTGGCTCTTTTCCTCCTATTTCCACGTGCATGAATTCTGCAGCCTTGTTAATGGCCACTCTAAAGGGGACAAGATCCTTCCTACGGTTGAAACGTTTGATGTTCCTGGTTATCCATATTAGCCAAAGGCAGAAAGGGATTAAGTGCCTCCATTTGAGTATGTCATTAAAGGGTTGGTCCTTTACCTCGTTAAAAGTGTGCACCCAGTTTGTTTGGCTAATTACAATATTTGGGATGCTGAGGTCGGAATGACTTTACTTAGCTAACTTCTGCCATCATTGGTTAGCATTGTTACATCTGAAGAGCAGGTNTAATATTTGGGATGCTGAGGTTGGAATGACTTTGCTTAGCTAACTTCTGCCATCATTGGTTAGCATTATCACATCTGAAGAGCAGGTGTTATATGATTTCTTCCTCTTTGTTACAGAAGAAGCACATAGGGTTAGGATTCATACCCCTTGAGTTCCAGGCCAAGTAAATGACCGTTAGGTGCTCATTGGGGCACCATAGTTGTTGTAGCTTTGGTTTGAGTAGGCGATGGGGAATTTTTTTCCCAAATACTTTGATGATCACTGAGAATATCCAAGGGCTGTAGATTCTCATTTTTTGGTCATGGGTTAGGAGGATTTCCTAAGCATTTTCTTCTTCCAATGGAGCTTTCACATGTGCTTCCACTTGGTGGTAACTTGGATGGTAGACGCTTGATATTGTCAAGTGGTTGTCCGCTAGGACTTCTTTGAAGCAGTTCTTCATTGAAGAAGCTTTGATATTCATTGGTGCTACCGTGGGATCCAGTGGGTAGGTTATTTTTCGTAGTGGTGAGGGGAGTGGGTCCAGTACAGAGGTTGGGGCCATATTGGGGGGATATAATAATTGACGAGAGAAATCAGAGCTTTTCTCACCTATCTCTCCTATGCTTCTACACCTTTTTAAGTAGCTCTAGTTTGACTGTTCCTATACCTTATACTAGTGTTAATAGTAAATTAAAGAGAAAATTATCAAAATAGTCCTTAATGTATGAAGATTGGGATATTTAGGTCCTTGATGTATGCCACCTAAATTTGATAAGGAGAATAACCTGTTATTTCAGGTCAATATAACTTGATAGAATAAAAATTGTTTACAGTGTTAGCGTACAAGTATAAACTCATATATTAATATACTAAATCTTTCTTTATTATAGGTTGTTGCCGGTACATTCAAAGAAAACACACAAACAAAATATCAAGCAGAGCAATCTGAACCTCAAGGGATGAGTTTGAAGCATCTCCACGAAGAAAACTCTGAACCATTGCCTCCTTTGAATTTTGAGAAAGAATGATCATGTTAGCTTCCGAGCAGAGGCGTATCCAGGATTGAAATTTAATGGGTTTAACTTTTGCACAAAATTATATACAATTAAAATTATGGGTTCAGAACTAATTTTGTTAAGCTTTTAGTAGTTTTTTACCTACATATCTATACTTCGTGCCCAAAGATATGGGTTCGAATGAACCTGCAGCCAAAAGGCTACATTCGCCCCTGCTTCCGAGAGAGAACGATGAAGATTTCTAATGATTTTTGAGGATGTGTTTTTCACTCTTATAATGCTTTCTTTATGAAGAAACATTCATTTGGTAATTTGTTTGAGCCATTTTTCCTAGGTATTATAATTCAAGAATGCTCTTATTTGAATTGAATTTTTTTTGGTAGTTATGATCCATTTCTAAGTAATTAACACTCAAAAGAGTGGTAACTTGCTTTAAGACAGTGGAATATGGAGCTAGCGACAATATCCACCAAGTCAAACTGTATATTATACAGGTTCAAATTATATTCAAGAATGTGTTTATTCATTTTAACTTTTCTTTTCTACATACAATGTACACGTAGGGAGCAAGATGTCCTATGACTAGTTATAATTTGAATAGAAGAAAATAATACTATCATACTTAGAACTACGATAGTTAATTATTTATGTTCATTTGCTTAGACATTTGCGAATAATCGATATATTTTGGCGTCAAGACTAATTTATCTGACAGCTGCAACAACAGCTATGACACCTAAGACTGAAAAAACAAGGGCTATTGCCATGTTAAACCAGAAAATATGTCTTCTCTTTGATGGTTTGAATGTCAAGTTATAGAAGATAACAGGCAACGCAAAGTCAGGGGGCAAGAAACCAAATGCTCCAATCACTGCATTTATATCTCCAAAAAATGGAAGCATTGCTGCTATTATAGTCGATATCATTACTGAAATTGATCGAGAAATTACTCTTGGAATTACATTTCTGGTAGAAAATTCACTGCTCTTTGGATCAACAAATGTTCTCTCTAGTACTTCATTTGTTGGCTGCAAGTACACCTGCAACAAATAACTTATGAGTTTAACTTTTATACACTGAGGAATCATAAAAGAACTTTTATATTGTTAAGTCACCTAAAAAATAATAACAAGTAATTGTTAAAAAAATAATGGAATTAATAGTCTTAAAAATAAAGCAGGTTATGTGCTATAATATGTCAGAATACATAGTGCAAAATTCGTTACATATATAACCTAAATCCTCAACTTATATATACTTACAATGTCAAATTTTCTTATGCTATCATTATAATTTATCCTGCTAAAGCATTATAATATGCCTTAATTTTTAGGGATCTAAAGACTTTTGACACTTTGACCCTTCCGCCAAAAAATATTTACAGCGGCTAGCCAATATACATACGTTATACACTAATATATATATCCGCCAACTATTTTTTTTGGAGAGGCGGCTATATACGTTAAGTTTTCAAACTGAAAACTACTTATTATGAGCCGATTACCTATAATTATCTTTTAAATAACCTGATAGTGTAAAAATACTTTATACTGTCAATATATAAAAGTTAAATTTTTTTCTTTTAGGGGCATGCAGAGAAGAAAGTTTTTTTTTTCTAGAATGTATTGAGAATATACATACCACAACAACAGCGGATAATTGAAGAATAGTGAAGATATTAGTGGTGAAGATAAATGATTTGGTACAAGATTCTGTCCAAAATGCCCAATATCTAGAAATGGCTACACTGAAAAAAGTTGTTGATAATATGGCGTAACAAAGGCATAGCCCTTTGAACATCTGTTGCCTGTAATCACATTATAACATATAGTACTTTTCTTATAATTTTAAAATATTTGAATATATTAATATTTATTCTTGTATCAACTAACCTGAATTTCAGGAATCATGCCATTTCCAAATGTGGTGGCAATACTAGCAATTGCATTAAAAATGCCAAACATGCGAGTGTCTTTATCGTCATTGATCGAATAGTCACAAAATTACTGCAAACATAAGTGTTGATAAAAATAAATGTATAAGCCTTTGCAATATAAATTAAATACCTATGTAAATGGAACCAGTTGTGGCACAAGCACTATAAGCAAGGCAAAGTAGTTGAGAAATCAAGTTGATATGCCTAAGTGAGTGAAAAGATGGAATTTGAGCTAAGATCAACATTAGGCCTCCAAATATTGCTACAAATTCATATAACTTCATAGTTCCACTTGGATTTGACAGCAAATAGATTGCCTGCCAAAAGAAAAAAAACAATGAAATTAAAGATACTTAAGTTACCTAATGTATTGTATCATATTGTTTCTTTAAATATGATGTTTGTTTTGATTGTTATTTAAATTTTATTGTATCGTATCGTTAAATTCGTCGTTACATAACGACGAAATGTGCCACTTTATGTAACGACTGATTTGGTGTGGTCGCATAGTTACCTTGTCTTTTTCTCTCAACTCACCCTTCATTATTATTAAATAATTTTATTTTATCATATACCCTACCTTTTTATATACGGTATCATAACTTTTTAAAAATAATATTGCAAGTTTATTATTCATATTGCTGGTGTGTGATATCATAAAACGACAGCAAACGACACAATCTATCCAAATATTGTATTCATTTAAGATACAGTACCGTGAACTACTATGCAGTTAGCGTTAATTGCAGTTAGTCTGTATGCTAGTATAGTTAGTTAACAGGAGATTAGTTAGTTGGGGTCCAATAGTTAGTTGGTTATGCCTGGGATCCATCAGTTAAGTGGTTGAGGCTATGTTAATACATGTATATAAATTGTAACATTTCCTTTTTACTAAATGAGATTCATTTTGCTCTCATCTGCAAATCCTTTCTTCTCTCTTGAGTTCGTCTTCTCCATCTCAGACCTAATCTCAATTGCTTGTGTGAATCTGGAGATTGAGATCAATTCACCAAGCTCACATGGTATCAGAGCAGTGAAGACCAATAATTCCGCAAAATTTGGTTCAATTCAGCTAAATCTCATTGTCGTCTTCTTCGTGAAGCTGCAAATGACGATCGTTAACGGTGGCTTAGAAAATTGATCACACGCATCCCTTTTTTGTTCATTCTTCAGACACTCCTAGCTCAATTGTGATTCCTGTAAAGCTCACAGGTTAAGAAAATTATGGGTTGTGGCGTCGTTCAATGAGAATTGTGTTACAAGCTAAGAGAAAGCTAAGGCTTGTGCTTGGGACATGCAAAAAGGATTCGCTTCAATCTGAGTTACACGAGGACTGGGAAACATGTAATGCAATAGTGCTTTCCTGGATCATGAACACTGTGTCTCCGGATTTACTTAGTGGTATTGTCTATGCATCTAATGCACATCTAGTGTGGGAGGATTTGAGGGAGAGATTTGACAAAGTGAATCGTGTGCGAATATTGCAATTGCACAGGGAGATTGCTACTATTACGCAGGGAACAAATTCAGTCTCTGCGTACTACACTAGGTTGAAGGAACTATGGGCTGAGTATGATGCCATGGCGCCTATACCTAATTCGAAGGAATATGTTGAACACTTACAGCAGCAGAGCTGATTTGGACATTCATAAATTTTATCCAATATGCAGTCATGGTCTCTCAGTAGATCCTTTTTGGCTGGCCCCGAGCACTGTCGTGGAATCTCAATGCTACTAATGCTGCAATTTTGGTTTATATTTAGCCTTAGTGAATTATCTTATCAAAGACTCCACAAAGCTAAATACCTAGTGAAGTGCTTCTATTGACTAGAACAAAGGAGGTAAAGGACTTGAGAGGCTGCTGCAGTTTCGTTAAAAAGCTCCTCCAAATCCAAGGACAGATTCTTAAGAGTTAAATTAGGTAATCAGACCCTCCAGCAAGCTTCATCATACATGAAATGAAGATACCTTTTACTCGGTTAAGTGTATCATCAGCTGAACATTACTAATACACTTAGAGGATACTACCAACCCGATTAGGTAATCATGATGCTAGTTTCTTCAATTATTTGTCGTCATGAAAACGTATCAGAAACTGTGTTGCGGTGATGGTAATATTGAATATGTTATTATGTTCTTTAGAATGTTATGACTGGATGCTATTTGTGGAGGACATGCTTTGTTTTAAGAGTTCTCTACCTTTATACACCTTGTATGCAAGGTTTCTCCATCACTCAATGAAATTTTAACCTAATAAAAAAATGTTATTGACAGCAGACTGTAGAGAGTGTAGCATATATCTTTTACTATGACTTTGCCCCAATTTGTCAAATGATCTAAAACAACTTGATTTATTCATTTATATGGTCTTGTTATCCTATTAAGATTTGTAAATGACTATTAAATAACCCTGTTGTGAAGCAGCTATTCACTGATATGATCTTCCCACTAAAATCTCACTAATCTTTCTGGCATCCGTCCAGATCCTTACCATTTTAGTTTGAGGAGATTGATCCTTAACAGCACTTGCTGCTACAAGTGCTGTTTCTTTTTGTATCTGGTGAAATATGAAGCTACGTTCTGTGTGAGAAAGTTGCTTAATTGATTGTGTTTTCTCATGTTACTGTGATGCCATTCAACATGTTGTCTGCTCGGTCATATTAAGGTGGAACAAGCTTGTTCAGAAACGTTTTGAGGAGGGAGATGAGAGGGGGCTAAAGTTGGTTCAACAAATTTTAAGATCGATCATGTTGAAGAACAAAGTCTAGTACAGTTAGGGAAGGCAGGTGAGAGTTCCACATAGGATTCAGTTATCTTATTTCTTTGGTGTCTTCTTTTGTTGATCAGTTTGTGGAGCAAGGGCGAGTTCTCCACAACTATGCTTCTATATTGGAGTTGCTTTTGCGACTTCGTCAATGTTATCATCTGGCATCATACCTGACTTATATTATCAATAGTAGGTCTTATTCTTTTTGTAGTTGCTCTTTTGGACTGATTACCCACCTTGGACAGTCGAGGTGATAGCCAAGAATTCTCTGATCTAAATAAGCTTGCTAAACGTTTCCTAAAGGGTGGTAAGGAGACTGGAGAAGGCAAAGATGTTCCTTCACGTGCTTATATTCAGGAGGTTGCGGAAAGGAGAACAGGGAGAATGTCCTATTTGTCTTGAAGCTTTTGAAGATGCAGTCTTGACTCCATGTGCTCTAGGTTATGTCGAGAGTGTCTTGGCAAGCTGGCGAAGTTCTACTTCGGGCCTTAATTTGTCCTGTTTGTAGGTACTTTTCTACAGGTGTTTATTGAAGAAAGTGACTCAGATCAACTGCATGTTTTTTATATAAATATTCCACTTTTGCAGAAACACTGTCCGTAAGCAGGACCTTATAACAGCCCCGACAGATAGCCGCTTTCAGATTGATGTTGAGAAGAATTGGGTTGAGTCATCAAAAGTATCAGCCTTGTTGGGTGAACTAGAATGTCTTCGTTCCGTTGGCTCCAAAAGCATTGTTTTGAGTCAGTCGACTGCCTTTTTAGATCTACTGCATGCAGATTCCTCTTTCTCGGTACACCCCATTTTTGTTCATGTTAGATTCTGAATAACTTATAAGTTTTTGAGCACTCTATTCTGCAACTTCTTTGTCTTTTAAGGTAGATGTACATGAAGAAGCTCAATGAAACATCATGGTATTTCCATTTATGGCAAATTTACTTGTAGTAGTCTTGCCATGTATGCTCATAAGGATAAGGAAACTGAGAAAGTTAATATATTTATTGATGTCCATACTTATGCAGTAGTAATATTTCATTTGTTCGCCTTGATGGGACGTTAAACCAGCAACAACGTGAGAAAGTAATAAAGAAGTTCTCAGAAGAGGATGGAATATTGGTTTGTTGTGGCGCGCGGCTGCCTATCTCTTATACATTTATTTTCAAATTAATTATGTTTCCTTAATCAAATTGAATATTATACAGGTGTTGCTAATGTCATTGAAGGCCGGTGGTGTTGGGATAAACCTGACGACTGCATCTAATGCTTTTGTCATGGTACTTGTCTGCCTTTAGAAAATTTTTAGACTATTAAACTCTCTGAATTTAATTGTTTGTGTTGTCAAAAGCGGGTTTGTTCTTAGAAGAAGACACTATTTTCTTTTTGATTACACACGTTTTTTATCTAAGTGTTGCATAGGGCGAGAGAAATGTTTATATAATTATATGTAACATTGAAGTATTTCATTTGACCTTCTTCCTTTTCTTTCTTTCTTTTTTTGGTTCTTTCTTCCTCTCCTCAATATGCATTAATCTGGTAAAAGTTAAAAACCTAATTTGATGGAAGCGTTCTGGGAGGTAAAATTTCCCAACAATTGTTGCAGATGGTCTGCAAGAAGCTTCTTGTGATAAGTATCGTCTGCAAGATATGTGTTATGAGATATGTTAGTGTTATGATGATAGTTGTGGTCATTTCTTTTCTAAATTGTAGTCTTTGATAAAGCTTATCTACTTAAGCTAAGGCCTTTCGAAAAATTATCCTTTTCTTCCTCTTTGTTTCAGTGATAACAGAATCTATGTTTATTTGCTCATAAGTAGCAGTGGTGTACATGGTCGTAACTTGGCTTCAAGTTCTTTTTTATAGGCTCATGGTGACTTATCTAATGCAAATTTTGATTTATTCTCTGCATGTTGTTAGTTGTCACTTTTTTAACTGGTTAAGCTTGTGATCTTGGTTGATGAGATTTTTGTGGTTCAATGGTCAGTCGGTTCACATATTTGCTCTTCTTGTGACTTTGACTTGGCGATGTTTTTTTTTTTTTTTTTTGTTGGGAAACACTTTGATCGCCCTAGGTTATGTATTATTTGATTTGACACATACTTTTACGTGACTCTATTGTCGTCAAATATACACGATGTTCATCTTTTCCTGCTTATCTCTAGGATCCATGGTGGAATCCAGCTGTTGAAGAGTAAGCGGTCATGCATGTTCATCGTATTGGACAAACTCAACAAGTAATGATCAAACGATTCATTGTGAAGGTATGCCCAATTCTTTTCTCCTTGTTATGGCTTGTTAATCAATTTCCACGTAACCATATCGCCCTTTCTAGGAAGTACTGGTGCTTGTTCCTTGACGGTTACCTGAACATCTATCTGCTTTATCTCACCTTTAGTGCACATCATGTTAAAAAAGTTATTGGACCCTTGCATGCATATTTTTCTGATAGCAGGGTTCAGTTGAGGAAAGAATGGAGGCAGTGCAAGCTAGGAAGCAACGGATGATTTCTGGTGCTTTAACGAACCAAGAAGTTCGGACTGCAAGAATTGAGAAACTTAAGATGTTGTTTGCATAGACAATACAGAACAACTAAATTAGGCGAATGAGTTGGGGCCTCTGGCTCCTCAGATTGTAGATTCACGATCACCATATTAGATGGTATACGTGTCTGGAAAAGAGCTAAAATTTTCTCTTCATTCTAGCTGGTGGTCTTCATGTCTCTTGGTGCAGGCACACCGGATTATTTTGTCGGCCTCGACAATCTCAAGCGTTGAAAAGGGATCATTCAATCTCAAGTATTGAAAAGTGATCATTCCATTGGTTACAGCTGATTCAATTTTGGAGGAAGCTTCGTTTTTCTTGGTATTCTAGGTTTTCGTTGAAGTAGTTTCCAGAAGCACGAATGTAACTAGCATATGGGGATGTGCATTTGTACTTCACTGTTGTAAAACTAAATCCTGGCATCACGAGTATTATCAAGATTTGGGATCGGACTTCTAAAACAGTTTTTGTAGAGTAAACAAATTTGTGAATAATATATTCCGTCAATGTAGCTTGCAAGCTGCAGAGAGTAAAGTCATATGTAACTTTACAACTTTTGTTTCAGTTAACAAACCTTGTAAATTTTGACCATATTGAAGTTCTCCTTTCAGTTAACAAACCTTGTACTTTATATGAGTACTAAAGTTAGTTCTCCCACCCATTAGTGCCTTACGGACCAATGACTTAAAATAGATAGTCAACTTGACAAATTTTATTTTATTTATTATGATGATAATATGAGTTGAATTTAAAGAAAAAAACGAGGATTCATATGTGACTTCTTGTTTGAGACTGAGGTGTAATTATGATTTGTTGTGTTTTGTTAACTTTGGTCCATCCCGGATGCCAAAGAGTGAAACTATTTCAAACTTGGAATAATCAGTTATGAAATGTATTCTATATTTCAAATTTACAATAATGAGATATCAATATTAATATATATTCATTCACTAGATATGTTGAGTAGGTCTTTATCTAGATGGCTATATTTGATATTTATTAAGTAATCTGATAAGATTTGTATTTTTGAAGGTTGTTAAAAATGAAGATTTCATTTTAATATATATGCTTAATAGGACATGACACAAATTTGTTAATATCTCCATTTAGAATCTCACAATTAAATCATCAAAATTAATTATATTTTCTATTATTTGTTCAACTTTTTTATTTTAAACTAGATTACAATATGTATAAGTAGTCATGTTGGTTGATTTCCCAATGCACACGCAAGTGTACGTGGTCGACAAGTAATATAGGATTTTAAGTCCAGATATCGTACCCACGGGGACTTGTGATTAACTATCAACTAAATTAAACTCAAACAAATATTTTACTAAAATTAATCTAAAATAGTAAATTAAGAGATTAAAGAGACAACTAACTTAAAGACGAATTCAATGTAATTTGATATTCTAGAATTATGGGTTGGCAAACAATCACGTTGAGTTTTCGACCTAAATCTTCAAATCAGGTTTATTGATTGACGAGGTTAATATTGCTCGTAGCCTTCTCCCGAAGTACAACTCGCCTATTCAAGCTAACCTAACGCCTATATTCCTATGGAATCAGGATTAACAAGAACGCATTAATAATTCCCGTATAATAACCAAGCAAGGCGATTAGGTATATTCCTATCCTAACCGCAAATCCGCTCCCCTGAAGGGTTAAGATCTTGCTCTACCCAATCTTATATGCAATCTAGAATTCCCTCTCCCGAGTTCAACCCTAGATTCGTAGATAGTATTCAATTGGTGATCAAGCAATTAAATAATTAAGCGCAAGATTGAATAAACAAACCAATTAAGATAAAACAATAAGAATAATTCAAGCTTCAACTACAACGTTCATGTAGCACCCAAAACTCTAGAACTAATAAACTATGAAACTAAAAGAAGAGAAGAGAATAAAAACTAAGTAGAAGCCTTTTCCAAGTGTGGTGTGTGTTCCTCCACTTCAAGCTTTCAATCTCCTTCAATGATCAATAATCCCCTTCGAAAATCCCCCTCATGTTATGTTTTTGGGTCTATTTATATGTTTAGGATAAACCCTAAACGTGTAAGAGACTTCTATTCCAACTTGGAAACACTTAAACCCGTCAAAACTCGGTTTCTGGCCGACTGGGGACCCTGGCGTTTGGACCCAAACGCCTGGCTAACGCCAGGCTAGGGCTGGCGTTTCAGCCCAAACGCCTGGCTAACGC
>ML532854.1:28310-74788 GCA_005239535.1 Nicotiana rustica
CCTTTCGCGTATTTTTCGACGTATTTGCATCCGTTTAGCTCCGTTTCCATTTCCAATTCACCTACACATAAAATAAACCACATTAGGCACATACGACGTGTATTTTTATCATTAAAGCACATAAAATGCAAGGTATATAATTCTTAAAATCATGAATTCTAGCCACGCATCACAAACATTCCTCCATTTCTTTTCTTTATTTTTCTTAATTGCCCTTTCAATTTTAAAAATAGGAGCAATAAGGGGAAAAAGTTAGAAAAATCATAAAAGTGTAATCTGGAAATAAATGAATAATAGTCCTATATAATTGTGCTTAAAGAAAGCTTTTCTCCTCTTTACCACCAGGTTTTGAGGTTCATAAAACTTTGAAAGGTTTGCCTTTTCATCTTTTTCCACAGGTAAAATTTTCATTCCTCATTGCTATAAGTGTGTTGGTTTGGATGTGTGAGTATTTGTGTTTTTTGTGAGCACATGTACTTTGTTGGTAAATCTAAGATTTAAAGTTAGTGGATTTTGCTATATACACGTGCGTTTCAATTTATATTTTGTAGACACGCATACATGTAAAGTTTGAGCTAGACAAAATGAATTTTGTCAAATTTACTGTGTCTTAGTCAAGATTACCATGGTAAGCACTCGAGATACTTTCTTTTGTATATGTACTATTCATAAATACCAAATTTCTTTTCCACATTCATATACGTAAAGTTTGAGCTAGACGTGAATGAGATTCTGTCAAATTTATTGTATCTAGTCAAGATTATCATGGTAAGCACTTGAGATACTTTCTTTTGTATATATACTATTCATAAACACCAATTTTTTTTCACGTACGAATACATACATAAAGTTTGAGCTAGACAGGAATGAGATTCTGTCAAATTTATTGTGTCTAGTCAAGATTACCATGGTAAGCACTCGAGATACTTTCTTTTGTATATGCATTATTTATAAACGCCAATTTTTTCCACATACGATACATACGTAAAGTTTGAGGTAGACAAGAATGAGATTCTATTAAATTTATTGTGTCTAGTCAAGATTACCATAGTAAGCACTCGAGATACTTTCTTTTGTATATGTACTATTCATAAACCCCTATTTTCTACATACGAATACATACGTAAAACTCGAGCTAGACAGGAATGGGATTATGTCAAATTTACTGTGTCTAGTATAATCTAGATTCCCTCTCGAGATACTTCTTTTGTCTATGTATCATTCATAACAACAATTTTCTCTCACACACACGTACATTTAAAGCTCGAGCTAGATAAGATGGATTTTGTCAAATTCATTGTGTCTTGTGTCTAGTCTAGATTACCACAGTTCGCATACCCGAGATACTTCTTTTGTCTATGTATTATTCATAAACAATAATTTTTTTCTCTCACACACACATACATTTAAAGTTCAATCTATATAAGATGGGTTCTGCCAAATTTATTATGTCTAGCCTAGATTATCACAATAAGCATAACCAAAATACTTTATTTTGTATATTTATTATTCGTAACAATTTGTTTCCACATGTGCATACAATAAAGTTCGAGCTGGGAAACGATAGTGTCACGACTCGAATACCCACCTTCAGGCTGTGACTGCATCTAACGTTGAACCCGCTAGACAAGCCAACGTGTACAGTTAAACTAACGTGATAACACCGAATTAACAGAATTAACTAAAAACACTTTACAATTTTTAACAGCAATAGTAGATAAATCCCAAACTAAGTAAAGATAACATAATACAACGTCGCAATAATTCCCCAAAACCTGGAGTCACAAACTCACGAACTGTCTATAGGAGTGCTAAATACAAATTCTGAAAGGAAATACATGACTGTCTCTGAAAACTAGAGGAAAGAAAAGACAAAAATATAGAACTAGGGATAGGAGAGACGCCAAGGCCCACGAACGCCAGCCGGTATACCTTGAAGCCTCTGGGGTGGACTGAAGGAGACTCTCCCAACGCTGTCCACTGGGTCCGGGTGCGGGATCTGCACAACAATAAGATGTGCAGTGTAGCATCAGTACAACCGACTCCATGTACTGAGTAAGTGCCGAGCCTAGCCTCGGCCGAAGTAGTGACGAGGCTAGACTTGACAACAAAAGTTAACCTGTCCTATTCTACAACATATATCGTGGAAAAACAAAGCAAGAGATAAACATATACGTAGGGGGATACGAGGGCAGATAATGGGGTAACAAGTGAGATAGAGCAGTTAATTAAGCACATAGAAGCAGACAAGAAGGCAATTTATCAAAAATATGCTAATGAAACAAATATAATGCCAGAAATGTAATTAATGGCACGACATCACCCTTCGTGCTTTTAAATATAAATCATGGCACGGCATCACCCTTCGTGCTTTTACTCTCTTCCTCACAATGCAATGTACGATGTAAGATAACATGAATCATGGCACGACATCACCCTTCGTGCTTTTAAATATAAATCATGGCACAACATCACCCTTCATGCTTTTAAATATAAATCATGGCACGGCATCACCCTTCGTGCTTTTACTCTCTTCCTCACTATGCAATATATGATGTAATCAATGTAAATCATGGCACGACATCACCCTTCGTGCTTTACACTCTTCCTCACCAATGCAATGACAATTATCAAAATGGCAAGGAATGCAGCATAGTGGAATCACAAATCATGATCACCCGGCAAGGGGAAAATATCAGTCATTATCATAACAAATTGCCCGGCAAGGGTCTCAGCTATAACCAACCTTTTCAAGTATATCCTTTACAGTTGGGTCCTTAATAGAACCATTACATCACAAGTTCATCAATGAGGATTTTCAACAACAATCAACTTCCAAGTAGAGACAAATTCATAATACAATGGATATGGAAGTAAGGATAAGAATTTCATAAAAAATGGACTCACGGGCATGCTTGACACACAATGCATAGGTACTCGTCACCTCACCTATGCATTGNGAACAAGAATTTCATCAAAAATGGACTCACGGGCATGCTTGACACACAACGCATAGGTACTCGTCACCTCACCTATACATTGAACATGATAAACACCTAGCACATAGCATACGATACCTATTCCCTCACCAAAGTTAGACAAGACACTTACCTCGAGTCCAAAAATAGCAATCAAGCCTCTAACACCGCCTTTCCTTTTGAATTCAACTCCGGAACAACAATATCTAGACATAATTAACTTAAGTATATCAATAATGACTCAATAAATCGATCTCATAGCCTAATTATCCATTTCCTAGCATTCTTCCAAAAATACCAAAATTCGACCCCGGGCCTACTTGGTCCAAACACGAGACTCGGACCAAAACCCGATCACCCATACCCCCACGAGTTCAAATATATAATTTGTTTTGAAATCCGACCCCAAATTGAGGTTGAATTACCTAAAATCCCATAAGCTCTAACTCTACCCAAACCCCTAATTTCTACTTTGATTGTAGGATTTTAGGCCTATATTCTAGTGATTAGGGAAGGAAAGTGGAAAAAATTGGTGTTAGGAACACTTACCCAAAAGGCTATGGAGGAGAAAATGGATTGGAGGTCTTCAATGGCATTTTGGAGAAGAAGGAATTAATGAAAATGTGGAAATCCCGAAATAACATTCTGATTTTTACTTAAGAAAATAACTGGGCGATTTTGTTCTCTGCGATCGCGGATGAAGGGCTATGATCGTAGAGCTATAGAAATTCCTACTATGCGACCGCGGACGGAAGGTTGCGATCACAGAAGAGCCTGACCCATACGTCTGCGATCGCGGAGGTTATGGTGCGTTCGCAGAGAGATGCTACCAGCCCCCACCGCAGACCGCCTATACTCTATGCGATCACGGAAGCAACTATGAAATCGCATAGAGTCACAGAACCCTCCCCTCTCAAACACACTATGCGATCGTGGAGCTAGGTCTGCGATCGCACTGAACAACACCAGACACCAGATATGGACTTTTACACCAGAAATTCTAAGTCCTTTATACCCCGTTACCTACCCGAAACTCACCCGAGCCCTCGTAGCTCAAAACCAAACACACCACACGACTCCCAAATCACCCTACGGACTTATTCAAGAATTTAAATCACCAAAATATCACCAAAAACAAGGAATTAAACCTCAAAACTCATAGAATTTTCTTCAAACTTCATAAGGCTTAATTATTCCGATTTTGATCCGAAACACGTCATTTCAAGTCCGTTTTACACCAAACTTTACAGATAACTCACATACCATATATTAACCCTGTTCCAGGCTCCGAAACCATAATACGGGCCCGATAACACGGTTTTCACATTAATATTCTTTTTCAAAAACCTTAATTATTTTCAGAAAATAATTTTCCTTAAAAATTCATTTCTCGGGCTTGGGACCTCGGAATTCGATTCCGGGCATACGCCCGAGTCCCATATTTTTCCACGGACCCTTCGGGACTGTCAAATCACAGGTTCGGGTCCGTTTACCAAAAATGTTGACCAAAGTCAACTTTAATCAACTAATTATTATAAAATCAACTTTTCATCTAGTTTTCACATCAAAGCTTCCCGGCTACACGCCCGGGCTACGCACGGATGAGATTAACGGAGGCTTTCGGGGCGTCAGAACACAGATTTAGATAAATTAACATAGGATGACCTTTTGGGTCATCACAGATAGATTCTATCAAATTCACTTTGTCTAGTCTACACTCCCATAATAATTTAGCACTCGAGATACGTATTATTTATAAACAACAATTTTCTTTCACACATGTATACATGTAAAGTTCGAGCTAGACAAGATGAATTCTATCAAATTCATTGTATATCGTCTAGATTCCCACTTTAAGCACTGGAGATATATACACTTTATTTTTATATGTATATATTATTCATAAACAACAAATTTTTTTCTTGCTTTTGTATTTCACGGGTCTAAAAGTACTCTACAATTATTAATGGAGGACATGAAGTGCAATGGTTTTTCTGCTCAATCAAATAAAGTGAAGCCCTTGACACAAATACCAATGGAAGAATCTGTAATTGAAGACAGATTAATAAGCAATGATAATAATAATAATGAAAAGGGAAAGGTAAAGGGAAAGAAGTCAGAGGAAAATCCTAAACCGGTGAATGGTCACAAAAAGAGAGGTAGAGGAAGGCCTTTGGGTAGTGGTAATAAAATTAATCTACTACAAGTTTTAGCTTCTGAAGGTGAATTTTCTCTCTTTACGACTTCTAGTATCCTGTGATAAATTTTTTTTATCTCGTCTGATATAGGTTATGGGTTCGATTATGGAAATATAACCACTAATGTCTGTATTAGAATTGGCTGTCTATATCGCACTCCTTGAGGTGCGGCCTTTCCTTGGACCTTACGTGAATGTAGGATGTTTTGTGCACCAACAACCTATTTAACTTTGTTAAACATCAAAGATTATGGTGCGATAGATAGGATCTCTCTCTCCTTAATTAGAGTCCCGGGTTTGAGCCATGAGAACACATATAATCCTGATAGGGGAGCATATCGAGCCCGGGAATAAGAAAATTCCACTTCCTCCTTTAAAACACATACGCGTGAATGATGTTTAGTTGAAGGGTTATTGAACACCGGGTGAGAGACCAAAAATAAGATTTTTGATTACTAGGAAAGAAGTGATTTTAGAGAATTTTGGTTACTTTGCGTTAGTATTTGAGGATGAATTTTAAACAAATCTTTTTGTTAAAAAATGAGTATTTTATTAGTACATTATTTCAAAATCATAAGGAAATCATAAAACCTAAGCATCTCTGCTGCAAACTAAAACCATACCTGTAATAACTGCATCAAAGGCCTCAACCTCAGGCCTGGCAGGTTGACCTACTGCGGGCTGACCTCTACCTCTCGTGGAATGTCCTCCACCT
The DNA here is from genome assembly GCA_005239535.1 of Nicotiana rustica. Taxonomy (NCBI): domain Eukaryota; kingdom Viridiplantae; phylum Streptophyta; class Magnoliopsida; order Solanales; family Solanaceae; genus Nicotiana; species Nicotiana rustica. The sequence goes on from ML532854.1 coordinate 34,201, forward strand.
CTATGAGTTTGACCTCTACCTCTGGAACCTCGACCTCCACCCATAGCTGGCTGAGGGGGTAGGGGTGCACCTGGTGCGGGAATCATGGTACGAGAACCCTGATGTTGAGAACTACCCGAATGTCGGGAGAAATACCTAGCAATGTGCCCTGGATCACTACAAGAGAAACAAGCCCTCTGCTGCTAAGGCTGCTGGCCCTGAAACTGTCCCTGTCGACCTGAATAACCACCCTAGAAGCTCTGAAGCGGCGGTGCATTGATAGGAGTTGATGGTGCACTGCGGGATACCTGAAGCGCCGACTGGAATGGCCTAGGAGGATGACCTCTGCCAAAGGAATCTCTGCCTCCAGATGAGGCACCACTGAAATGACTGAAATAGTGAGGTCTCTTGTCAGACCCCTAACCACTGCCCTGTGATAAGCTGGAATGAAAGATCAGTACCTGTCTCTCTGGCCATCTGGAGTCTAATAGGCCGATCTAGACCCTCAATAAAGTTCCTCACCCTCTCACGATCAGTGGGGAGTATCATGATAGCACGTCGGGCCAAAGTAATGAACCTGGTCTCATACTGTGTAACAGTTATAGATCCCTACAGGAGGCGCTCAAATTGCCTCTGAAGACCCTCCCTCTGAGTAATTGGTAGAAACTTCTCCATGAATAACTCGGAGAACTGATCCCAAGTCAATGGTGCAGACCCAACTGGCCTGGTCAAGCAATAGTCCCTCCACCAAGTCTTGGCGGTACCAGAAAGAAAGAATGTAGCAAAATCAACTCCATTGGACTCCACAATGCCCATGTTCCGAAGAACCTCATAGCAACTGTCCAAGAAATCCTGGGGATCCTCTGATGATGCACCAGTAAATGTAGCAGAAAATAGATTGGTGAACCGATCCAACCTCCACAAAGCATCGGCAGACATGGCTGCCCCCTCAACTGCCTGCGCCACAAAACCCGGCTGAGTTGCTCCAGCTACCTGAGGTGCTGGTGTCTGGAACTGAGGAGCTAGTTGCTCTGGTGTGCGGGTAGCAGGAGTCTGGGTCCCTCCCCCAACCTGAGAGACGGCTGGTGCAGTAGGAAGAAGACCAGCCTGAGCCACGCTCTCCATAAGGCCCACTAAACGGACCAGAGCGTCCTGAAGAACCGGGGTGGCAATGAACCCCTCCGGGACCTGAGCTGGTCCAACTGGAACTGCCCGAGCAGGGACCTCGCCGACAAAGTCTACCTGTGGGTCCTCCGCTGGTGATGCTGCTCTGGGCTGAGCCCTAGCTCTGCCTCGGCCTCGACCCCTCGCAGGAGCTGCAACAAGAGGATCGGGCTGCTGATCAGTAGATGAGGAAGCACGCGTTTTTGCCATCTGGGAGAGAATAGAATAGAAAATCAATTAGCATTTAGAATTCAAACCGCACGATAGAGAATAAGAAATGTGAAGTTATTCCTAACCTTGTAGCCTCTGGAGGTTAAGTACAGACGTCTCTGTACCGATCCCTCAGACTCTACAAGTTTGTCCATGAATTGTGAGACCTAAGCAACCTAGTGCTCTGATACCAACTTGTCAACGACCCAAAATCCCACCTTCAGGTCGTGATGGCGTCTAACATTGAACTCGCTAGACAAGCCAACATTACTAGTTATTCCGATTTATTCCTTTGTTGTTTAGCACTTTTATAGGTGACATATAAGAACAAATAGATATGAGAAAGACGAAGGTAAGAAATTCAACATCTTAAATAATAACTCGTACAAAATCTCCTTAAACATACCCCCAAGACTGGTGTCACAAATTTCACGAACAGACTAAGATTTTGCTAAAAACAAAGTCTGAATAAACAATACAACTATCTCAGAAGTACAAGAGAAGACAGAAAGAAAAAGGAATGATATAGGAGGTGACGCCAAGGCCTGCGGACACCTGCAGAACTACCTCAGTGTCGTATGTGGACTGAAGGATACTCCCTCGATCACTGTCCACCAGGTTCGGTACCGTAATCTGCACAACATAAAGAAGTGCAGGTGTAGCATTAGTACAACCGACCCCATGTACTGAGCAAGTGCCAAGCCTAACCTCGGCGAAGTAGTGACGAGGCTAGGACACGACAAATTATAAACACCTGTGCAATTCAATAATATATAATAGAAATAACGGTAGGAAGTAAACAGTTAAGTACAAATACGGGAAGAACATGCCAGGGTACAAAGGGGAAAACACTTATTGAGTAACAGAACATGGCAACCGTCTAGTATCAGAATAACAACAGGGAATAAACAAGTGCACGGCATCATCCTTCGTGCTTTACTAACATTCTCATCAAAACAAGTGCACGACATCACCCTTCGTGCTTTACTCTCATTATCACCAAACCAAGTGCACGGCATCACCCTTCGTGCTTTACTCTCATTCTCATCGAAACAAGTGCACGACATCACTCTTCGTGCTTTTACCTCACAATATCATGGCACGGCATTATCCTTCGTGCATTATCTCTCATATCATGGCACGACATGACCCTACGTGCTTTTAAACTCACAGTATCGGCAGGACATTAACCTTCGTGCTTTTAATATAAATCATGGCACGACATCACCCTTCGTGATTTACACTCTTCCTTACCCAACAATAATCAGAACAACAATTTGGCAAGGAAGAACCATAATACAAAACAAAATTTACAACATCCGGGCAAGGGAACAATAACAGATATCACCGTCCCGGCAAGGGACCCAGCTATAACCAATCTCACTGAATGTACAACATAACCAAAATAATCCTCAACCGAACGACTAGTCAACAGTGTTCCCAACCAAGTATTTCCAACAATTGAATAATCTCCAAAATAAAAGCTACTTCATAACACAGTGGATATCGAAGAAAAACACATATACTATAAGATATGACTCACGTGCATGCTTGACAACAAAGTATAGGTACTCGTCACCTCACCTATACATTTAGCATGATAATAACACGTAGCACATATGACTCAACACCTATTCCCTCAAGCTAGGTTTAGGCCAAATACTTACCTCGATTCCAAGAATCCAAATCAAGCCTCAAGCACTGCTTTCCCTCTCGAATCCAACTCCGAAACGATAGTATCTAGACATAATCGACTCAACAATATCAATAATGACTCAATAATTCAATCCCAAAGCCTAAATATGCATTTCCCATCATTCTTCCGAACTCGCTTGGTCCGAACCAGAGGTGCAGACCAAAACCCGATCACCCATTCCCCCACGAACCTTAATATATAATTTGTCTTGAAATTCGACCCCTAAACGAGGTTGAACTCCCCAAAATCCCAAAAGCCCTAACTCTATCCAAAACCCCCAATTTCTACATTTTAACCCATTATTTTAGGCCTAGAATATGATAATAGTTGTAGAAAATGAAAGAAGACGGAGTTAAGAACACTTACCTATGAAGTTATGGAGGAAAAATATCCCAAGAATCGCCCAAGAAGAGTGGAGAAGAAGAAGTTTGGAAAAAATGGGTTTAATCCCGTAACTATTCTATTTTTGAACCTTAAAAATCACTGGGCGAATTTACTCTACGCGATCGCAGAAAGGGAGTTGCGATCGCGGAGAGTACTGGTTTCAGACTTACGCGATCACGAATAAGGGATTGCGATCGCAGAGAACCAGAACATGGACCCACGCGATCGCGAACGAAAGATCGCGTTCGTATAGAACAAATTGCTGCCCAGCCCCCAACCCCACAAGTGACTTACGCGATCGCGGACATAGGGGTGCAATCGCGTAGAGCTAAACCCTAAGGCTCCGCTTTCGCACTCAGCTCTTTGCGATCGCACAGAAAATTGACCCCCTTCCCAAAATGCACATCGCGATCGCGTGCAACACACAGCAATCGCGGAGAAGAAATGACTGGACACCAGATACAGCCTAAAACACCAGATTTTCCAACTCTTTTGCACCCCGACACCTACCCGAAACTCACCCGATCCCTCGGGGCTCAAAACCAAATATACACACGACTTCAAAATCATCCTACGAACTTATTCGAGTAATCAAACCACTAAACTAACATCAAAAACAATAAATTAAACTCAAAAATTCATAGAATTTTCTCAAACTTCATAAACTTCTAAATTCTCCAATTTTGATCCGAAACACGTCAAACCAAGTTCGTTTCTGTCCAAATTTTATAGATAACTCACATAACAAATATTGAACTTGTTCCAGGCTCCGGAACCAATATACGAGCTCGGTAACACTGATTTCAAATCAAAGTTCATTTTCAAAAGTCTTTCTTATTTTCGGAAAATAATTTTCTTTAAAAATTCATTTCTCGGGCTTGGGACCTCGGAATTCGGTTCCGGGCATACGCCCAGGTCCCATATTTTCCTACGGACCCTCCGGGACCGTCAAATCACGGGTCCGGGTCCGTTTACCAAAAATATTGACCAAAGTTAACTTTATTTCATTAATTATCATAAATTCAACAGTTCAACACATACGCGCTCGGGTTGTGCACGCACATCGAGGTGAGATTAACGCAGGCTTTCGGGGACTCGAAACACAATTTTTGCTAAATTACACAAGATGACCTTTTGGGTCATCACAAAGTTGGTGTTTATGAATTATACATATACAAAAGAAAGTATCTCGAGTGCTTACCATGGTAATCTTGACTAGACACAATAAATTTGACAGAATCTCATTCCTGTCTAGCTCAAACATTACGTATGTATTCGTACGTGGAAAAAAAATTAGTGTTTATGAATGATACATATACAAAACAAAGTATCTCTAGTGCTTACCATGGTAATCTTTACAAGACACAATAAGACACAGTAAGTTTGACAAAATTCATTTTGTCTAGCTCGAACTTTACAAGTATGTGTGTCTACAAAATATAAATTGAAAGACATGTGTATAGAGCAGAGTCCACTAACTTTAAACCTTAGATTTACCAATAAAGTACATGTGCTCACAAAAAACACAAATACTCACACATCAAAACCAACACACTTATAGCAATGAGGAATGAAAATTTTAACTATGGAAAAAGATGACAAGGAAAACCTTTCAAAGTTTTATGAACGTCAAAATCTGGTGGTAAAGAGGAGAAAAGCTTTCTTTAAGCACATTTATATAGGATTATTATTCATTTATTTCCAGATTACACTTTTATGGTTTTTCTAACTTTTCCCCCTTATTGTTCCTATTTTTAAAATTGAAAGGAAAATTAAGAAAAATAAAAAAAAAAGAATGGAGGAATGTTTGACTATTATACATGTTAATCTAGTTTGAAATAAAAAAAAATTGAACAAATAATAGAAAATATAATTACTTTTGATGATTTAATTGTGAGATTCTAAATGGAGATACTAAAAAATTTGTGGCATGTCCTATTAAGCATATAAATTAAAATGAAATCTTCATTTTTAACAACCTTGAGAAATATGAATCTTATCAGATTACTTAATAAATATCAAATATAGCCATCTAGATAAAGACCTACTCAGCATATCTAGTGAATGAATGTATATTATTATTGATATGTCATTATTCTAAATTTGAAATATAGAATACATTTCATAACTGATTATTCCAAGTTTGAAATAATTTCACTCTTTGGCACCCGGGATGGACCAAAGTTACCAAAACACAACAAACAATAATTACACCTCAGTCTCAAACAAGAAATCGCATATATGAATCCTCGTTTCTTTCTTTAAGTTCAACTCATATTATCATCATAACAAATAAAATAAAATTTATCAAGTTGACTATCTATTTTAAGTCATTGGTCCGTAAGGCACTAATGGGTGGGAGAACTTTAGTACTCATATAAAGTACTAGCTTTGTTAACTGAAAGGAGAACTTCAATATGGTCTAAATTAACAAGGTTTGTTAACTGAAACAAAAGTTGTAAAGTTACATATGACTCTACTCTCCGCAGCTTGCAAGCTACATTGACGAAATATATTATTCACAAATTTGTTTACTCTGCAAGAACTGTTTTAGAAGTCTGATCCCAAATCTTGCTGCGAGGATTTAGTTCTACAACAGTGAAGTACAAATGCACATCCCCAGATGCTAGTTACATTCGCGCTTCTGGAAACTACTTCAATGAAAACCCAGAATACCAAAAAAAATGAAACTTCCTCCAAAATTGAATCAGCTGTAACCAATGGAATGATCACTTTTCAACACTTGAGATTGAATGATCACTTTTCAACGCTTGAGATTTTCAGAGGCTACAAAATAATCCGGTGTGCCTACAGCAAGACATGAAGACCACCGGCTAGAATGAAGACAAAATTTCAGCTCTTTTCCAGACACGTATACCATCTAATTTGGTGATCGTGAATCTACAATCTGAGGAGCCAGAGGCCCCAACTCATTGGGCCTGATTTAGTTGTTTCTGTATTGTCTATGCAAACAGCATCTTAAGTTCCTCAATTCTTGCAGTCCGAACTTCTTGGTCCATTAAAGCACCAGAAATCATCTGTTGCTTCCTAGCTTGCACTGCCTCCATTCTTTCCTCAACTGAACCCTGCTATCATAAAAATATGCATGCAAGGGTCCAATGACTTTTTTAACATGATGAGCACTCAAGGTGCGATAAATTAAAGCAGATAGATGTTTAGGTAAGCATCAAGGAACAAGCACCAGCACTTCCCAGAGAGCGCGATATTGTTACGTGGAAACTGATTAACATGCTGATGCGTGGCTAGAATCCATAGTTTTAAGCATTATGTACCTTACATTTTATGTGCTTTTGTGATAAAAATACACGTTATACGTGCATAATGGAGTCTATTTCATGTGTAGGTGAATTGGAGATGGAAGCCAAGCTAAATGGGTGCATAAACGTCAAAAATATGCTCAAGAGTCGAAAAGGAGTGACCCGGGCCATAGCCGGGCGTTTTGGCCCTAAAGCCAGCTATGCCCAGGCGTTAATGGGGCATTTGGGGCTTAAAGCCAGGCCTACCCAGGCTATAGTGGGGTGTTAGAGCCTAAACGCCAGGCCTACCCAGGCTATAGCTGGGTGTTTGGGGCTTAACGCTCGGGGTCTCTGAGTCCGGTCCAATCCGAGTTTTGAAGGTTTAAGTATTTCCCGGTTTGATTCCTACACGTTTAGGGTTTGTCCAAAACATATAAATAGACCCAAAAACACAACTTTGAGGGAAACGCCATTTTTTGAGAGAAGATACACACAAGATCATTGAGGAAGCAAAGGATTATCAGTTTTCTTCATCTTATTCTAGTATTTTCCATTTATGCCACACTTATGCTATTGTTTGATTCTAGCATGAGTGGATAAACACCCATTGTTCTAGGGTTGTGGTTTAGCCATGAATATTGTTATTCGACATTAACTTCACCTTGATTATAGTTTACTCAATATATGGTTGTTTCTTCAATTATGTATTTTATTGCTTAATTGTTTGGCCAGCAATTAGGTTTTATATACTATCTATGTTACGCTTGGGAAATCCGTATATAGATTAGAGAAGAATTGAAGAGAGCGTGATCTTAACCCTTCAAGGGAGTGGATTTGTGGTTAGGATAGGAATATACCTAGTCACCGTGCTTAATTNGTTTTGGGCTCGATTAAATAACAATTAGAGTGATTCAGCAAGTAGTTTACGCAAGTCCCTGTGGGTTCGACATTCGATTTAACATTATATTACTTTCTACTACCATCATAAAATCGTAGTATAAATTAGTTACATTCCTAGATATTTTTTTGGGGTCAATTAAATAACAATTAGAGTGGTTCAGCAAGTAGTTTATGCAAGTCCCCGTGGGTTCGACATTCGATTTAACATTATATTACTTGCTATGACCACGTATACTTGCGTGTGCGTAACACATGTCTTAACAAGGAGAAAATAATTGAGCATACCTTCACAATCAATCGTTTGATCATTACTTTCTGAGTTTGTCCAATACGATGAATATGCATGACTTCTTGTTCCTCAACAGTTGGATTCCACCACGGGTCCTAGAGATAAGCAGGCAAAGATGAACATTATGTATATTTGACGACAATAGAGTCACAGAAAAGTACATGTAAAATCAAATAATACATAACAAAGTGATGGGTTTAGGGTCTCTTAGTCTTATGATTTGATGATCTAACAAATTTTCTACTTAAAACCAGATAAAGGACCTGATGCATGCTTGGTACAATCATTCATCAATAGACTCAAAGTAATCTGGGCAGTGTACTTTGTGGATTCACAAGAAACAGTTTAGGGACCTGATCCCTTGATGTTCCTCTGGAAGAAGTACAAGTCAACTCTACGGCTGGAAAGTAGTTGTAGAAAGTGACTGCCTGCAACTGTACAAGTTACAGTGCAGAAACAGTGCAACAGTCACTTCCCATTGGAACAAGTGTGTACCAACTATGAATAGACATTATCCTTGGGATGTCTTGGAGATAGAATAGCATGGTTTAAGGCAAACAAGATATTCACTTGAGCATTTACTAATATTCTCTCAAGCATTGAAGATCTGAACGTGCATTGAAGTCTCAAGTGTGTCAAGAACAAGAAGACGACTCCACTACGGACCAGTTCCATTACGAGTCTATGTATGTCCTTAGTTGAGTTGTAATCTTGTATTTTGTTCCTAATCGTAACTCTTATCTTGCTTTCTTAGAATCCTTGTGTTAGGAAATCCAAATCATAAACCGTCTGAGTTTGTGTTGTGACTAGAGTTAGTCATAGGTTAAAGTCTTTGTAACTAGTGAGTGACAAAGTGGCTTGTGATAAGTCTATTACAAGTTAGTGTGATTGAAGTCTTTGTAATAGAGTCATTACAAAGTGGCTTGTAATAGTTGAGTTACAAGTTAGTGAAGTTGAAATCCTACCAGCGTAGGTCGTGCTTTTTATCCCCTTGAGTTGGAATTTTTCCACGTAAAAAATAATGTGTCTCATTTACATACTGTTTCTAGTAGTTAACACTAAGGGAACAGATATAGGACCAGGTCTCTATATAGTTGGTGGACTCATATAAACTATCAATTGGTATCAGAGCAGGTTCTTTCTAAAAGGTTAACACCTAGAAAGGATCTCAATGGCTGCTCCACCTAACTTTGAAGAAGGAATCTCAACCTACAGACCTTCTAGATTTAATGGTCAGTATTACGGATGGTGGAAGACTCGTATGCATGATTTTATAATGGCAGAAGACTTCGAGCTGTGGGACGTCATTTTTTATGGGCCACATGTTCCCATGAAGAATGTTGGAGAACCTGGTGTGATGGTGCCCAAAACCAGAAAAGAATACAACGACATTGACAGAATAGTTGTAGAGAAGAGTTTTCGTGCCAAGAAGATCTTGGTATGTGGTGTAGGACCCGATGAGTACAATATAATTTCAGCTTGTCAATTTGCAAAGGAGATATGGGAAGCATTACAAAAGGCACATGAAGGAACTACTCAGGTTAAACAATCCACGATTGACATGCTCACCACTGAGTATGACTATTTAGGATGAAGGATGATGAGTCTATACAAGACATGCACACTAGATTCACATTTATCATAAATGAGCTTCACTCACTAGGAGAATTAATTCCTATAAACAGGTTGGTACGGAAGGTCCTCAGTGTTTTACCTAGATCTTGGGAGAGCAAGGTGAACGCCATCACTGAAGTCAAAGATCTACAAAATCTAACCATGGACGAGCTGATTGGAAATCTGAAGATGTATGAGATGAAGAAAAAGAAAGGCAGTGAAAGAAGAGAACCAAAGAAGAATAAGAACCTGGTGCTCAAGGCTGAAAACAACGACTCAAGTGAAGAAGATAGTAACATGTCCTATCTCACTAAAAGATTTCAAAATATGGTTCGAGAAATTGTGGCATACCGAGGAGAAGCAGTTCAAGTAAACCAAGGAACTATGATCTCAGTTACAACTGTGGAAAGCTGGGGCACTTCATCAAAGACTTTCCACTTCTGAAACAGGAGCCCTACAAACACAACTCTGACAAAATTGCAAAAAAGGAACCCAGTTCCTGACAAACGATTCAGCCGAAAAAGTGCAGCTGACAATATTGTGAAGCAAGCTCTTACTGCATGTGGAGACTCCTCTAGTGAATCAGAAGAGGAACCAGATGCAGGAAACAGTTCCATAATAGCAGTGGAAAGTGAAGCAAATGAATATGATTCTTTATTTGCACTAATGGCCCAGTCTGATAATGATGAAGAGGATGACAATGATGAGGTAAATTTCAGGGATGTTCAGAGAAATCTGAAGTCCTACTCTTATAAGAAATTAATTTCATTAGCAAATGTTATAATTGATGCATACTATAGTTTAGTTGATGATAAGGATTCTTTGACCATATAGTTAGGAGAGGCTGAGCAATCTATAGATGATCTAGTGGTCTGTGTAGTTGATTTAAAAGGGACCATAGATAATTTTGGAAAAGAAAAGGAAGTCCTAATTGGAAAAATAAATAGTGTAGAAAATGAGGGAGATGACTTGATGGTAGTAGTTGTTGACCTGAAGGAGAACATAGAGAAATTTAGCAAAGAAAAGAACACAGCAGAAAAAATTGAAGCTACTGAGCAAGAAAGGGATGACTTTTTGGTGGTAATCACAGATCTGGAGGAAAAAATTGAGGAACTCAAATCACAACATAGGCTTGTAAGTATTGAGAAAAGGAAGGAAGTAGCTAGTGAGACACACATCAAGCTAGAGAAGAAATTGAATGACATGAAAACTAGTTTGTGTGGTGAACTAGAGAGAAATAGGCAACTTAAAGCTGAATTGGAGAAAGTAAAAATTGATCTTGAGAAATCTCTTAAATGGACCGGGTCTTCAGATGTTGTCACTGTCATGTACTTCAACATTAGTGGAAACAGGTAGGGAATTGGGTTCCAAAAGGAGAAAATCCCTTACAACCCTCATAGCAGTACGTCACTATTCCTGATAACTGGCTTTGTACTCACTGTGGGAACAATGGGCACTTCAAAGAAAATTGCCAGGCCAGGGTTCAATTTGTTCAGAAAAACAAAGTGTTTGCTGAAAAAGTGACTACTAAAAGGGGACCAGGTGCCACTTGCAAAAATCGTATCTTGCCTGCATGGACTAGAAAAGCTCTTATCCATCCTTTTCCTCATTACAAGGGAACCAAACTAGTTTGGGTTCCTAAATCAAACCCATAATTTATATGCGCAGGGAACAATGAGAGGAAGCGGACTACAATGGATCATGGACAGTGGATGCTCAAAGCACATGACTGGGAGCACCATGGATTTTCTCTCACTGAAAGACCTGCAAGGAGGGGATGTATCCTTTGGTAATAGAAAGAAAGGATACATCCTCGGTGTTGGAAGGGTTGGAAAGTCTCTTTTGCACTCAATTGAGAACGTTTGCTATGTAGATGGGCTGAAGTACAGTCTCTTGAGTGTCTCCCAAATATGTGATAAAGGGAACAAAGTAGAGTTCATGTCTAAAGTGTGCACAGTCACTAGTTTGGTAATTGGGGAAGTGGTTTTAGTAGCCAAAAGGTACAAGAACATCTATGTTGCTGACTTTGAATCACTGGAAGCTGGTGATATGAGTTTCTTGAAGGCAGTTGATGATGATGCAGAACTGTGGCATAGAAGATAGGGGCATGCAAGCTTCTCACTTCTGAATAAATTGATACAGAAGGACCTGGTTCGTGATCTGCCAAATTCTAAATTCAAGGAGAATAAAGTATGTGATGCATGTGTTAGAGGAAAACATGTGAAATCATCCTTTAAGCCAAAGAAGAATGTTAGCACATCAAAACCCCTCGAACTTCTTCACATGGATCTATGCGAACCTATGAGAATACCAAGCAGAGGTGGAAGGAAGTATATTTTTGTGATTGTAGATGACTATTCAAGATTCACTTGGACACTATTTCTCAAAACAAAAGATGAGACCTTTGAGGTATTTGCGGCGTTTGTTAAGAAAATCCAAGTGAGAATGGAATTGAAGGTAGCTTGCATCAGATCTGACCATGGAACTGAATTCGACAATGCCAAATTTGATGAATTCTGCAATGAAAATGAGATCACTCATAACTTCTCATCCCCAAGGACTCCCCAGCAAAATGGTGTTGTTGAAAGGAAGAATAGAAATCTAGAAGACATGGCACGGACAATGCTTATTGACAGCGGAATTGCCAAAAATTTCTGGGCAAAGGCAATAAACAATACGTACTATTTGGTAAACAGGTGCATGATCATGTCCCTCCTGAACAAAACCCCCTATGAGCTACTCAATGGAAGAAAGCCCAAGATAACTCATCTGAGAACCTTTGGATGCAAATGTTATGTTCTCAACAATGGGAAGGACCATCTTGGGAAGTTTGATGCAAAAAGTGATGAAGGAATTTTTCTGGGATGTTCTTCTCAAAGCAAAGCCTACAAAGTATACAACAAAAAGACACAATGTGTGGAAGAAAGTGTTCATGTGATATTCAATTAGACACCTTCTTGGAGCAAGGAATGAGCTAGTGATGATCAAGACAATGAGCCACTTTTGGTTCCTGGAGAAATATCTGATGTCTCAAATGGCAAAGCTGACATGATGAGTCAGATGAAGGAAGCAAGTGAAGACAATGCAACCCCAATTAGTACCACTGAAGCTGAAGAAAGGGTTGGAGATGCAGTGCACGGCACTCCACAGGTAGCTGAACGAGGAATGCAAGGAAACCCATCTGATTTACCCAGTTCTTCTACCAATCCGATCCAAGTCCTAAACTGGAAACACAAAAGATCTCATCCACTTGATAAAATAATCACCCCCTTGATTCTGGAGTCCAAACAAACGATCAAAAACTAGAAATTCTCTAGCCTTTTCAGCCTTTTTATCTCTAATAGAACCCAAAAATATCAAGGAAACCCTGAAGGATGCAGACCGGATTACAACTATGCAAGATGAGCTGCATCAGTTTGAGAGAAACAAGGTATAGCAACTGGTACCTAGACCCTCTGATAGAACCATCATCGGAACCAGGTGGGTGTTCAGGAATAAGCTGGATGAAAATGGAAATACTACAAGGAACAAAGCAAGTCTTGTTGTCCAAGGTTACAATCAGGAGGAAGGGATTGACTATGATGAGATGTTTGCCCCAGTTGCTCGAATGGAAGCCATCAGGATGCTCATCGCCTTTGCATCACATATGAAATTCACCTTGTTCCAGATGGATGTGAGAAGTTCCTTTTTGAATGGTTTTCTTAAGGAAGAGGTCTATGTTAAGTAGTCTCCGAGATTTGAATGCCATGCGCATCCTGAACATGTATTCAAATTGGACAAAGCTCTATACGGATTGAAGCAGGCTCCTAGATCCTGGTATGAAAGGTTATCCAAGTTTCTTCTGGAGAATGGGTTCACTCGAGGAAAGATTGACAATACGTTGTTTTTGAAGAAATGGGGAAGGAACCTGCTCATTGTTCAGGTTTATGTAGATGATATCATATTTGGGGCTACAGCAGACTCACTATGCAAAGAATTTGCCAAACTCATGGGAAGTGAGTTTGAAATGAGTATGATGGGGAACTGAACTTCTTCCTGGGTCTTCAAGTGAAGCAATCCACGAAAGGGACCTGTATCAGTCAGCAGAAATACATCAAAGAACTGCTGAAAAGGTTTGATATGGAAGCATCAAAGGTAATCGACACCCCTATTGTTGTTGCTACCAAGCTCGACATGGATGATTCTGGATCATCTGTGAATCAAACAATGTATCAAGGCATCATTGGATCTCTACTCTACCTTACTGCGAGCAGGACATACATTGTATTCAATGTGGGATTGTATGTAAGGTTTCAATAAAATCCCAAGGAATCTCATCCAAAGGCGGCCAAGAGAATTCTGAGATATCTTAAGGGCACACAGGACCTGGTTCTGTACTACCCTTCAGGTGACAATTTTAACCTTGTTGGTTATGTTGATGCTGATTATGCAGATTATCTGGTGGACAGGAAAAACACTTCTGGAATGGCTCACTTCCTTGGATCTTGTCTAATCTCATGGGGTACAAGGAAACAAACCTTCATTTTCTCAACAGCTGAAGCAGAATATGTCGCAGCTGCATCTTGTTGTGCTCACCTGCTGTGGATCAAGCAACAATTGGAAGATTTTGGAGTATACACTGATTTTGTACCACTACTATAAGATAACACCAGTGCTCTCAACATGGCAAAGAACCCGGTTCAGCACAAGAGAACCAAACACATTGATGTCAGACACCATTTTCTCAGAGATAATGTCGAAAAGGGGCTCATTTACATGAGATTTTGCTGCATTGAAGATCAAATTGCAGATATCTTCACCAAAGCTCTAAGCAGGGAACACTTTGAGAGAAATAGGATGGCACTGGGGTTAATGAAACCTAACTGAGAACCTGGTTCTCCTCACATGGCTATGAAAGTCATACTCAGGTAAAAGTCAGCTAAAATGTTTTCTAACCAAGCCTAGCTCACATCTATACTGTTGTAGGTAGACAAGCATATGATCATAGAAGCTATAGGTACATCGTTAGAACTGCAAAAGAGAGCTGTAAATGTTTTTACAAAAACAGGTCAGGAACCTGGTTCCTGTACCACATATTAGTAGTAATGTGTTTTCCTCATGCTTTTCTCAAAAGAAAACAAAATTAATGCAACCACCACATCATCTGACATTTCAGAGTCTGTGTGTTACGTCTTATCTCTCAAATCCCTTCACTTCCTATGCACGTTTTGTCTTCCCAAAAACTACCATCATTTTGAAATTAGTCAGAACACGTTCCTCTCCCCCCTCTTTATTATCCCTTCTTCCATAAAGCCCTCTCAGTCCTAACTACTCTGAACCATCATCTCCCATTACAACCCTGTAAATTCTCCCCCCTTCAGAACTCCCTGTATCTCTTCCCACTATGGCCAACGAACAAACCCCTCCATCTTCTGCCATCAACACCACTCTCACACCACCTGAAATCCAGTCCTCCACTAACCTTGATGTCATCGTACCCAACCATGTTTCCTCTTCACCTCCTATCGTTGTTACTCCTTCATCAAATCCAACTTCTCTTTCTCCTTCTGATCAAACCAAAGAACCCTTGCAAGGTGATACGCCTCAGGCATCAGAGGTCTCTGAGGAAGACCCTGATCAATACTTGAACTCCTCCATTCTAGACTCTGTGACTCCCATGGAGTCACCAGAAAAGGAGGCGGCGAAAAACATCATGGCCATTGTTGCCGAGAGTCCTACGACTGAAGAAGCCTCTTCCCTTCCTGAGTCTCAAGGGGAGGAAACTCCATTCTTAGGGGATGAAGGGACTATGGTTTTGTTTGATTCTCCAGTTCATGAGTTAGTCAAAGAAAAACCTGCTGGAGAACCCGACTCTCCTTCAGCAGAAACGAACCAGGAACCCATCTCCTATATAAAACCCTTGGAGTTTATTCCTCCCATTACTATTCCTTTTGACGAAGATGACGAAGATGAAATGGTCCTCAGTGCTCGTTTTAAGATTTGCAAACCAGCAGTTACTCCTGAGTCCTCTTCCAACCGACCTTCTACCCGATTGCAGAAGAAAGAGGCTCTCGAATCGTCCTTGCAGAAAAGCAAGAAAAGTTATAGGAAAAAGAAGAAGAGGTTGATGAAGCAAGGGAAAGTTGTGGCTGACAAAGACATTCCAGTGGTTCAGGTTGATGAACATGCTGAAGAGGAACCTAGTTCCTTAGTGAACAGATCTACAAAGGTCCAGAAGTCTATGGTTGGAGTTTCCGAGGAATCTGTGGAAAAACAAGGTGCAACATCTGTGAAGAGTGGTGGAAAATCCAAAAAGGTTGTGGTTCAGAGAAGGTTGTCTGAGAACGATACTGTGGTAGTTGAGCGTGAGAGAGGTAAATCCGTTGAAAAGTTGAGAAAATGCAAGAGGGAAACTGTTGGGGGACCTGGTTCACTAAAGACCATACCAAGTGACAGTGGACTTGGACAAGAGAGATTGAGAACTCAAAAAGTACTATGGGGTTGTATGTTTGACCCGGAAACATCTGAGATGGCTGGAATGAGGTAGGTTCTGGAGATAGTGGAGTTCCAGCAATGGGATCATCTGTTTATAGAGGTTGTGCCCAAGGTATATGAAGAGGAGGTTCTGAGTTTCTATGCAACTCTCTTCACTGTGAGAGAGGACCATATCCGCGTGCTAGTAGGTGGGGTTAATATCGTGCTTAATGTTGTTGCATTGGGAAAAACTCTTCAGGTTCCGTGTGAGGGGATGTCCTCGGTCAAGAATGCTTGCGAAGCTAACTTTAGGAGAGCCATTATGAAAAAGCAGGCTATCCAGCATGGGGAACGGGTGCATAAGAAGGCACTTCTTGCGGTGTACCAACTTCTCTTTGAGCTGGTCAATAAGGTTCTCCTACCCCGTGCTAAGAGGAGGTCTATTGCTTCCAGGTCTGAGCTGGTTTTGATGGAGGCTCTTAATTCATACACACCAATTAATCTGCCAGCAATTATGATTGAACACATGTAGAAGGTGCTTGTGATGGACCAAAAGCTCATCCCGTATATCTCTAGCTAATTTTGTGTCCCAAGTTCGTGAGAAACCTCCTTCTAATTCACCTCAATTTGCATGTACAGCCCGGGCATGTAGCCGGGAAGCCTTTATGTGAAAAACTGATAAAAATGATAATTTTGTATTAGAAATTTGAATAAAGTTGACTTTGGTCAACATTTTTCGTAAACAGACCCGGACCCAGTCCCGGACCCATGATTTGAAGGTCCCGGAGGGTCCGTAGGAAAATATGGGACTTGGGCGAATTCCCGGAATCGAATTCCGAGGTCCCAAATTCGAAAAATGAATTTTTTAAAGAAAATTATTTTCTCAAAAATATAAAGGTTTTTGAAAATGAAATGTTATGTGAAGCCTCTTGTATCGGGCCTGTATCTTGGTTTCGGAGCCCGGTACAGGTTCGATATGATTGATATGTGTTATCTGTGAAGTTTGGTATGAAATGGACTTCGTTTGACGTGATTCGGACCTCAAAATGCAAAATTTGACGTTTAAAGAAGTTTTGAGAAATTTCATTGATTTTGAGGATTAATTTGATGTTTATGATGTTATTTTGGTTATTTGATTACACAAATAAGTCTGTAGGATGTTGTAGAGGTTGTGTGCATATTTGGCTTTGAGCCCCGAGGGCTCGGGTGTGTTTCGAATAGGCGTCGAGGTGTTGAAACTTAGTAAAGAATCTGGTTTTTTATTGTTGTTGCTGTGTCCAGGGAATTACCCTATGCGAACGCACTCAAGGGTGTGCGAACGCACTCAAGGGTGTGCGAACGCACTCAAGGGTGTGCGAACGCACTCAAGGGTGTGTGAACGCACTCAAGGGTGTGCGAACGCACTCAAGGGTGTGCAAACGCACTCAAGGGTGTGCGAACGAACAGGGTTATAGAGGTCTGTGGGGTCAAGGTGGATTAAGCTTGTGCGAATGCACCAAATAGGACGCGAACACGGAGGGTTATTTGGTATCTACTATGCGAACGCGTAGATAGAGTCGCGAACGCACAACATTAGCGTGTGCCTGGGGGGGGGGGGGGGGGGCGCTCGGTGTAAAATACCATGTGCGAACGTGGCCCCACTATCGCAAACACATAGGTCTGTGTAGTAAACCTCCGCGAATGTGACCTGGGCCCCGCGAACGCGGAGAGTAGTTTTGCCCAGCTATTTTTAAATGCCCAAAACAGAACCATTACGGGATTTTTACAAAAATTCACAAACCCTCTTCTTCTCCAAACCCCATAGGCGATTTTTGAAGAGCTCTTCAACCATAGCCTCGTAGGTAAGTGATTTTAACAATGTTTTCTGCCATTTTTCATCAACATCTATTAGATTCCAGGCCTAAAAACATGAAATCAAAGGTAAATTGGGATTTTGGGTAGAGTTAAGGCTTTTTTTGAATATTTGGGAATTTGACCTTGTTTTGGGGTCGGATTTCAAAACAAATTATGTATTCGGGCTCGTGGGTGAATGGGTAATTAGAATGGGTAAAATTTATCGGTTCCGAGGTGCAGGTCCGGGGGTCGATTTTTTTAATTTTGTAAAGATTGAACCTTTATTATTCGGAATAGTTCCTTATTCATTTTATGTGTATTTTGAAGTTGTTTTAGTTGATTTTGAGCCGTCCGGAGGTCTATCCGCCCGAGAAGTCTATTTTTGAGTATTGGGTTGTCATCCATGAGGTAAGTATCTTGCCTAACCTTGTGTGGGGGAGCTACCCCTTAGGATTGAGTCTTCTTTGTTGATTGTAGTCCGCGTATATGAGTTGACGAGTGCGTTCTCAGACTTATTTTCTAATAGATTGGCCTTTTAGTATTCGTAGGTTCTTATGTTACATGTGTATGAGTTGAAATTGTTACGCTTGAATCCTTGGTTGTTAATTTCATCCTTTCCTGCTTAAATTAGAATTACTTACTTTTGGATTTCTTTGTTGGCTATTTGATCTTAATTGACTTAATTGAATATCTTACCGCTCTTATCTTCATGCTATACTTGCTTCCTAAAACTGCCAAATTGAACATACTAGTGTTATCTAGCTTTATAGTTGCTTAGCCGTAGTTAGAATATCCGTTTGTTGGTGTCAAGCATGCCCATGAGTCTTACATTGTGATTTATATGATTTTTCCCTTATGTGTTACTTGGACCTAGTTGATAAACATTTATGTTGTTGGTGTTTTCTTGATGTTTCCTATTATTGGGCCCTTGTTTGAGCTGAGCTTTATTTCGTAAAGTTAACTATTTAGGTGAGATTGGTTATAGTTGTTTCCCTTGCCGGGATGATATTGTTTTCATTGTTGACTCCCTTGACGGGATGGTATGATTTCTATTGTTATTTATATTGTTAATGATATTGGTTGCGTTGTTGACTCCCTTGTCGGGAGGTTGTGATTTATGGTTCTAATTGTTGATTTCTGGATGTTGTGATTTATGGTTCTTATTGTTGATTTCCCTTGTTAAATTGTTTTTTATGTTATTTTTGCACGAGGGGACATTCCGTGCTGAGTGTTTGTGAGGTTATGCAAGAGGGGACATTCCGTGCCGAGTGTTTATTTATTTATTGCACGAGGGGACATTCTTTGCCGAGTGTTATTTATTTATTGCACGAGGGGACATTCCGTGCCGAGTGTTATTTATGTATTGCACGAGGGGACATTCCGTGCCGAGTGTTTGTGAGGTTATGCACGAGGGGACATTCCGTGCCGAGTGTTTATGCATTATTATTTCAGTTGTTCCTGTTTGCTTTTTACTGCACTTGTTTTGGTGAGGATGAGAGTAAAAGCACGAAGAGTGATGTCGTGCACTTGTCTTTGTGTTTTATTTCGCTATTCTAAATTTGGATATTCCTACTGATCTCTTATTGCATTTATTGGCAAGATTTTATATTCCTCTTGTACTGCATGGCAAATTTCTGAGTTACGGACTGAGTTCTGGTGGATAAATCTCGAGGGTATGATAAAAAGATAGGGTATGATAAAATAAAATTACTGGCTATATAAAAAGATAGGGTATGATAAAATAAAATTATTTAATAATAATGAAGGGTGAGTTGAGAGGAAAAGACAAGGTAACGACGCGACCACACCAAATCGATCGTTACATAAAGTGGCACATTTCGTCGTTACGTAACGATGGATTTAACGATACGACACAATAAAATTTAAATAAAAATCAAAACAAATATCGTATTTAAAGTAACAATACGATACAATACAATAGGTAACTTAAGTAACTCTATCTGTCAAATCCAAGTGGAACTATGAAGCTATATGAATTTGTAGCCATATTTGGAGGCCTAATGTTGATCTTAGCTCAAATGTCATGTTTTCACTCACTTAAGCATATCAAATTGATTTCTCTGCTACTTTGCCTTGCTTATAGTACTTGTGCCACAGCCGGTTCCATTTGCATAGGTACTTAATTTATATTGCAAATGTTTATACATCTATTTTTACCAACACTTATTTTTTCAATAATTTTTTAACAACTCCTAATATATTTCCTAGGCAGATCATCTAAGGACCAGAGAAAGACTATCCGATCAATGGCGATAAAGAGACTAGCATTTTTGGCATTTTTAATGCTATTGCTATTATTGCCACCACATTTGGAAATGGCATAATTCCTAAAATTCGGTTAGTTGTTACAAGAGTAAATATTATAAGATAATCAAGAAATTCATATATATAAAAATTATACGGAAAGTACTATATGTTGTAATGTGATTACATGCAACAATAGTGCCGCTGGTGAAAGGGAAGATGTTCAAAGGGCTATGCATTTGTTACGCCATGTTATCAACAATTTTTTTCAGTGTAGCCATTTCTGGATATTGGGCGTTTGGGAACAAAGCCGAGGGCCTCATTCTCAGCAACTTTACACATAATGGCCAGCATCTTTGTTCCAAAGTCATTTATCTTCATCACTAACATCTTCACTATTCTCCAATTGTTCGTTGTTACTGTGGTATGTATATTCTCTATGCATTCTGGAAAAAACCCCCAAAAAGAAAAGAATTTTACTTTTATACATCGACAACATCAAATAATTTTTACATTATCAAGTTATTTAAAAGATAATTATAGGCAATCCACTCATAATATGTAGTTTTAAGTTTGGAAAGTTGACTTGAATAGCCGCCTACCCAAAAAACAATAGCTGGCAAATATATATATTAGTGTATAAATATATGTATATTGGTTAAAGGCAGTAAATAGATTTGGCCGAAAGGTTGAAGTGTTAAAAGCCCTCAATTTCCTAAAAATTAAGGCAGATTATAATTGCTTTAACAGGATAAATTATAATGATAGTATGAGAAAGTTTTATACTGTAAGTATATATAAAGTTGAGGATTTAGCTTATATATATAAAGAATTTTGCACTATGTATTCTGACAAATTATAGCACATGCATAACCGGCCTTATTTTTAAGACTATTAATTCCATTATTTTTTTAACAATTACTTATTATTATTTTTTAGGTGACGTAACAATATAAAAGTTCTTTTATGATCCTTCAGTGTACAAAAGTTAAACTCATAAGTTAAATCCAAAATAAAGGATTTAACTTTAGTACTTGGTGTCATGGTATGGTTTATTTGTTGCAAGTGTACTTGCAGCCAACAAATGAAGTACTAGAGAGAACTTTTGCTGATCCAAAGAGCAGTGAATTTTCTACTAGAAATGTAATTCCAACAGTAATTTCTCGATCAATTTTAGTAATCATATCAACTTCAATAGCATCAATGCTTCCATTATTTGGAGATATAAATGCAGTGATTGGAGCATTTGGTTTCTTGCCCCTTGACTTTGTGTTGCCTGTTTGTTATCTTCTACAACTTGACATTCAAATCATCAAAGAGAAAACCTATTTTCTGGTTTAACATGGAAATGGCCCTTGTTTTTTCAGTCTTAGGAGTCATAGTTGTTGTTGATGTTGTTGCTGTCAAACAAATTAGTCTTGACGCCAAAACATATCGTTTATTCGCACATGTCTAAGCAAATGAACATAAATAATTAACTATCGTAGTTCTAAGTATGATAGTATCATTTTCTTCTATTCAAATTATAACTAGTCATAGGACATCGTGCTGCCTACGTATACCTTGTAATATAGAAAATGAATATATAAATTGAGCACAAACACATTCTTGAATATAATTTGAACCTGTATCATATACAGTTTGACTTGGTAAATATTGTCCCTAGCTCCATATTCCACTGTTTTAAATAAAGTTACTACTCTTTTGAGTGTTGATTACTTAGAAATTGATCATAACTACCAAAAAAAATTCAATTCAAACAAGAGCATTCTTGACTTATAATACCTAGGAAAAATGGCTCAAACAAATTATCAAATGAATGTTTCTTCAGAAAGAAAGCATTATAAGAGTGAAAAACACATCCTCAAAAATCATTAGAAATCTTCATCGTGCTCTCTCGGAAGCAGGGGCGAATGTAGCCTTTTGGCAGCAGGTTCATTTGAAGTTTTGAACCCATAACTTTGGACACGAAGTATAGATATATATATGTATGTAAAAACCTACTAAAATCTCAACAAATATTAGATTTGAACCCATACTTTTAATGGTATAATTAATTTTGTGCAAAGTTGAACCCATTAAATTTCAATCCTGGGCCTCTGCTCGGAAGCTAACATGATCATTCTTTCTCCAAATTCAAAGGAGGCAATGATTCAGAGTTTTCTTCGTGGGGATGGTTCAAACTCATCCCTTGATGTTCAGATTGCTCTGCTTGATATTTTCTTTGCGTGTTTTCTTTGAATGTACCGGCAATAACCTATAAAAAAGAAAAGATTTAGTATATTAAATATGAGTTTATACTTGTACGCTAACACTATAAATAATTTTTATTCTATCAAGTTAAATTGACCTACAATAATAGGTAATTCTCCTTATCAAATTTAGGTGGCATATATCAAGGACCTAAATAGTCCAATTTTCATACATTAAGGACCATTTTGATTATTTTCTCTTTAATTTACTATTGACAATAGTTTAAGGTATATGAAGAGTCAAACTAAGAATGTGTAGAAGCATAGGAGAGTGAGAGAGGCTCAGATTTCTCTCTTCAATTATTATATGACCTAATATGGCCCCACCCCCACCCCTGTATTGAACTCACTCCCTGCACCACTACGAAAACCGGTATACCGGCCGGATACCACGGTACCACCAATGGATATCGAAGCTTCTTCAATGAAGAACTGCTTCAAATATGTCCTAGGAGACAACCACTTGACAATGTCAAGCGTCTACCACCCAAGTTACTACCAAGTGGAGGCAGCTCTGAAAGCTCCATTGGAAGAAAAAAATGCTGAGGAAATCCTCCTAACCCATGACAAAAAAATGAGAATCTACAACCCTTGGAGATTCTCAGTGAACATCAAAGTACTTGGGAAGAAAATTCTCCATCACCTACTCAAACCAAAGCTACAACAGCTATGATGCCCCAGTGAGCACCTAACGATCATTGATTTGGTCTGGAACTTTTTCATAGTGATGTTTCAAGAAAACGTTAATGTGGAAAAGGCCCTGCACGGGGCCTATTGTTTATTATGTGCCATTTCCTCAGTCCAAAATTGGGAACCCATTTTTGTTCCGGAAAAGTCCAAGATCTAATCAACCACCATATGGATCAGGCTGCCCCAATTACCCACCGAGTTCTAGGACAAGGAGATTCTAGGAAGAGTGGGAAGAAAAGTGGGGAAACTATTGAAGATCGATACCTGCACATCTGTCATTCTCATAGGCAGATATGCAAGGATTTGCATCCAAGTCCCCGTAGACATCCCACTTAGAACTTCCGTCGTAATTGAGAGCACATGCAACAAATTAAATATGGGGGGAGGGAATCATGTGTAATAGGTATGGGAGGAAAGAACACACAACGAGGAAGTGAACGGCTACATGAACTCTGGAACCATCGGAGAAGCCGTAATCATCCACGACGGAACCACAACCAAAGGGACGCAATGAATGGATAACATTGGAGTTCCCAAGACGGACTAGAAGGAAAACAAGAGCATACTATTAACCACAAGAAGAAAACACGATTGAGAAGGCAGGTGGAAGGGAAAACATCCTTGTATCGTTGGAGACAGGTAAGTTTTTCGTCCTTGTGGACTTGGGGGAAAAGGAGGCCTGGGCTGAAACCCTAATGGGACAAAGAGCGCAAGCCCAATGAAAAGATAATGGGGCCAAGACTTTAAGCCTAGATGGGCCAAAAGACTTTGGTCGGGAATGGGATGGTCAAACAAACCTTGACCAAGTTTTAAAACCATTTGAGATTAAGGCATTTAGCCCACAACTTGGGCACGTGCCCAAAACACTAAGAATGGCCACATAAAGCTCATACGCCAAAACCAAACACGCTCATCTCTAAAAGAGCACTTGTTCGAAGGGAAGTGGAAACTGCTAATAGAGGTAAGTTTAATATACCCGCCTCTAACCCAAATATGATACCATCCACCTTCTCTAAGGGTCATATCATGGGGTCCACGACTAGGGTCAAATCCACATATGATAGCCTCAAATTTGTTGAATGAGAAAGACGGCTTATCTCTCTAAGAGAACTACCCACTCAGAGCTCTACTTCTCCTCGCCCCTCCCACCACATTGATCATTCAAATGAATTGACAGTACCCATCACCTCCGAAAGATTTGTAATGATGGGAAAACTTTGTGCACAAACTCCAACTAAGGCAAATGAAGCCTTAAAAACTACTAAAGGGATGCCTTCTACAATCCAACACTCTTTTACTCCCTTTTATTTTGATGGTAAACAATCAGAACAACATGAAAATTCCTCCCCCGTCCCCAGACCCAGAACCTATAAGGGGAACCATTGCCTCTAATGGTGATAATAGCCCCACTACCATCAGGCCACCTTCCCAACTCTTGAATGGAAATGGAATTGTCGTGAGCAGCCTTTCTGCTGACCCTCTCAATAGGGTCCTTGTCAATCACTATGGTAATCCAGAACCCTCATTACTTAGCCAAGATAGTCATTGCATGCCTCAATCGTGCAATGTTGAACTATGGGCACCAACTGTGGTTAGCAACCTTGGTACAAGCCCAGGTAGCACTCAGCCAACAAACAATGACACCAAACCAGCTGAGCGCCCTGATGGATCAGATCAGCCACTCCATTCCCTTCTCCCCCTAGTAACACCAGGGGTGGAGATTGTAAGCCTCGTATTCTCCTAATGGTCACCAACATGGACCACGACTCCGCCATCAAGGGAAACCCAGATGGCAAGATTAGAAAAGGTCCAAGAGCACCTGCAAGCATCCAACACAGAGCTGGAGGCCCTGATTGCAAAGTTGAGAGTACCAAAACAAAGGCAATGCTCCTAAAACAAGAGGAGTTAATAGAGTTCAGAGGACCTGGGGGAGAAATGCTTATCGCACTTTGCCTAAGGAGCATGAAATTGAGTGGGTAAGCCTAAGGTTAGCCTTAAATACAAACTCAGGAGACACAGCTGTAAGACTAAGCTCAATTTTGATACAGGAAGACAACATGTCAGCTCTGTACAAGTGAACTTGAAGGCCAATCCTGTGAAAGGGAAGGCTAAATTCCTGAAAAGGAAGTCCTCACCACACAACAAGTTGTTAATGAATTTCATCATTTGGAATGTTAGGGGTTCCAACAGTAGTGAGTTTAGGAGGCACTTTGCTGAGATGGTCAAATTGCACAAGCCTGCTATGCTAGTCTTCCCGAAAACTAGGATGGGAGCATAGACACCTAATTCATGAACTGGGATTCTTTGGGAAAATCCAAAGCCCGGCTATTGGCCTATCTAGGGGCATAGTCATCATGTGGAAGGATGATTTACTCAAAATTGATAAAGTCTTCACCACATCCTAAGGAATTAATGTCATGGTCAAGGTAATAATCCCTTCTTCCAACTCTTCGTTTTTCACTATTGTTTATGCTAGCAACATTTATGCACTTAGGACAAACCTCTGGAAACAACTCAGAGCTATTCCTGATACCTATCAGGGAAGCTGGATAGTAGGGGGACTTTAATGAAGTTCTGAGAGCTAGAGACAAGTATATGGAGAATTGAATCTCTGCTCCTAGGGCTAATATCTTCTAGCAATGCATAAATCAATGTAAGCAGATTGACCTTGATTTCAAAGGTAGAAAATTTACCCGGACTAACATAAGATATAGGTATAAAAGTCAGTTAATCCTGGAAAGACTAGACATGTGTCTTGCTAATGAGGATTGGATCCAAGAATTCCCTTCTTGTACAAATATCCACCTTTCTAGAACTCACTCTGATCACTACCCTATGTTGATCAATCTTTGGATCAGGCCCATCGGTCTCTCTAAACCATTTAGAATTGAGCTCATGTGGTCCAGCCACCCCTCCCTCACCAATGTGGTGCAGCAGGCCTATGAGGGTAACTGTAACCTACTTGAGAAAACTACCAAATTCCAAGACCAAGTTACAACTTGGAACAAGATAGTTTTTGATAACATCTTCTATAAGAAGAAACATCTTCTATCTAGGCTAGGAGGTATCCAGAAATCCAATGCATATCCCTTCAGCCATTACCTTCAACATCTAGAGTTTCAACTCCTAGAAGACTATTCAGTAATTCTAAGAAGTGAAGAGGAATTCTGGAAAACTAAATCTAGGATAAACTGGTTGATGGAGGGAGATGCTAACATAAAGTTCTTCCACACCTCCACTCTCAACAGGAGAAGAAGGAATAGGATTCTGGCCCTTCAAAATGAGGTAGGGAATTGGATAGATGACCATAAAGGAATTGAAGATTCCATATTCCAGTTCTACTCATTCCTATTCACCACTGTCCATCAATCTTCTACCAAGGGTAGAGATACCACCACTTACGACTCTCACATCTTTTTCACATACGGATCAGAACATTCCTAGTGCTTTCTTGAGGAATAGTGAGATAAAGATTGCTTTATTCTCATTCAAACCTTTCAAATACCCTGGGCCTGATGGCCTACACCCAATGTTTTACCAAAAGTACTGGAATGTCCTTGAGGGTAAGGTAACCAGCTTTTGTAAGAAGGTTTTCCATACCTTTGAAATGAACCCTAAGGTTAACGCTACCCATCTGATCCTAATCCCTAAATGTGAAAATGCAACTGTGCTGAAGAACTTCAGACTTATTAGCCTATGCAATACAATATAGAAATTGATCACCAAAATCATTATTAACATAATAAAGCCTATACTGCCCTCTATCATAGGCCCTAGCCAAGCCATCTTCTTGTCTAACAAGAGGGCATGTGATAATTCCATTATTGTGCAAGAATATATTAGTCACTTTAAGAAAATAAAAGGTATAAATACCAACATGATCCTAAATATTGATCTGGAGAAGGACTTTGATATGTTAGAATTGTCCTTCACTGGAGACATGCTGCTTTCCTTTGGTTTCCCTAGCAGCACCACCAAGCTGATTATGTCCTGTATTTCCACCATTCTCTCTTGTGGTATTCATGATATTGACCATTAAACCAAGTCTCTCTTTTGGTAAGTACCTGGGCTTTCTCATATTTCACAAAAACCCACCAATAGAGACTATCAGTTTATCCTGATAGTATGCAGACTATTTTTGCAAGCTGGAAAACCTATTTTATGAATATGACTGAGAGATCTACATTAGATAAATCCGCTCTTGTGTGCATCCATGGCCATGTCATACAATACATTAAGATCCCAACTCAGATGTGCAACCAAATTGACAGAATTCAGAGAAATTTTATCTAGGGTACCACTGTAGCTAAAAGAAAAATGCACCTAGTTGGGTGGAAAACTGTGACAAAGCCTAAGGAGGATGGTGGCTTGGGAGTGCAGACAGCTGGAAACAGAAACATTTCCACCCACACTGGCCTGGACCAGAGGATGTACAACAATACCAATGCCCCGTGGGCCAGGGTTTCTTTCCACAAGCATTGTACTAGTAGGAACCCTTCTAGGCACATTGCCTCTAGGACTTGGCAAAATATCAAAAATGATTGATATGTTTGTAGTAAGGATATTAAGTGGGTAGTACATAAAAGGGATAGAATTAACCTTTATGGTGGCAGATGGATCCCTGGTATGGAGACCCTTAGGAGCATTATCAGTGGTCCACTCAACAGGGGCAGAGTTTGAATGTAGGCTCATGCTACAAGTAAGGTCACTGGGACATTAGTAATATCGCCTTTGACCTCCCTGAGGAGGTAGTTACTAATATTAACTCTATCTTTGTTAATCATAATTCTGGGAATCTGGATAGGATGGTTTGGAACTAAACTGGTAGTGGCCTCTTCTCAACCAAAAGATGCATATACCCTCATAAGAAGTCTGAACCATCACCAGGATCACAACTCTGGGAAAAACTTCAACTGGGTTTGGGGCGAAAAACTTCCAAACAAGATAAAATACTTTTTTTGGTTAGTAACCCATGATAGGCTCCCCACAACTCAATACCTCCACTCAAGGGGTATGAATCTTTACCCTATGTGCTTTTTCTGTAACAAAGAGGAAGAAATCATTGAACACCTGTTCTTCAGATGTGATGATGCTAACCATGATGGCAGAAGTTAGCTAAGCGAAGCCATTCCATTCTCAGCATCCCAAAGATTGTAATTAGCCAAAATAATTAGGTGCATACTTTTAATGAGGTAAAGCACCGACCCTTCAATGACATACTCAAATGGAGACGCCTAATCCCTTTCTGCCTTTGGAAAATATGGATAGCCAGGAACATCAAGAGTTTCAACCATAGGAAGAATCTTGTCTCCTTTAGAGTGGCCATTAACAAAGCTATAGAAGTCATGCGTATGGAAATAGGAGGAAAAGATCCCAAACACAGTACTTTTATCTATATTAAATGGAAACCCCCTGAGAAGGGTTGTTACAAGCTAAACTCTGATGGTGCTTACCATCAAAAAGATAACACAAGGAGGAATAAGAGCGGTAATTAGAAATAACAATGGGGATTGGGTAACAGGATACATGGGGAAGATCAAGCGCACAAATACCCTCCATAATGAGCTAATGGCTTTCTTGCAGGGCCTAAAATGGCAAAATCAAACACTCTAGTGCCCTTAGAGGCCAATGTGGACTCGATAGAGATAATATAATGCATAAACAATGGTCATCTGATATATGACCCCCTAGTATATGAATGTAGGTCTCTCCTAGCAGCGCTTGGCCATCCACCAGTAAATCATACATTCAGAGAGGCCAATAGGGTGGAGGACAAGTTGGCAACAAAGGCAGGGAAGCAGTTGGGGGCAAGAATCAACTTTTTAGTAGTTCCTCCAGTGTTTGTCTATGAGTACTATGGGCAGACACTTAAGGAACTATTTTTAAAAGAAACGTTATAAGTTGTAATATTGTAAATGTAGCTTTGGAAGACTCATTGTTTGGTATGATGGGCTTAACTCATCAACATCTCAATGTAAGAACAATCTTAACTTAGTATTTTAAATATAGTATCCTTTTGACCAAAAAAATTAGAGCTACTTACTTGAACTTTTCCAGCAGCAATTACTGAACCACAAACAACAACACCATAGACAATTCCTTCAGCATTTGCAATGGACATTTTAAGCTGAGCAACTTCGCGACAAACACCCAATGTTTCAACAGTTACATGTGAACCTTTCACATACAAAATTTCATAGGCCCCCCGCAAATATATGGATGGACCAAATATTATTGTCATATGCTGCAAAAATAAGTAATATTTGGTATAAAGGTCAAAATTTAAATTTCGACTGCGATTAAGTTTTTCCCTACATTTTCTAGCACTTAAGAAGCAAATGACATTGTTGTATTATCCAATAACAAAACAGAGAAGGATCCAAAATTTCAAAAAGAGATGGGTGCATTATTACAAAGTAAAGAATCCAAAATTTATATTTTGTTGGTTCAACCTATATGTTCTTACTATGAATTAATTACCATTTAGAAACTATAGGTTCTTGCAATTTTAATCATTTTGAATATATATATATACCTATCTCTATATAAAAAAATGTTGGGATCATTGAACCTCTTTGAATATATGCTACATCCTCCACTACTATTAGCTTAAATATGGACATTTAGTTTAATAATATAAAATTTTGCGATGATAAAAGGAGAACAAGAATTTTAATGTGTTAGATTTGGGGAATCTGAATGAATAAATCAAATAAACAAAGAAAGAAAGAGAAAAACTGGTCAAAATTGACATAAGGAAAGCCTATGATTCAATGGAGTAGAGTTTCCTACAGATGGTGCTATTTGAATTTGGATTTCCTATGAAGATGGTCAACTGGATAATGACTTGTGTTTCAACTGTCAGTTATGCACTGTTGATTAATGGGGGACTGACCACAAGATTTCAAGCAAAAAAAGGGCTAAGGCAGGGGGACCCAATGTCACCCTATCTGTTTGTATTGGCAATGAAGTATTTGAATAGATCCTTGAAGAACTTGAAAGTTAATCTTGACTTTAACTATCACCCCAGATGTTCTAAATTGGATCTAGTTCACATATATTTTGCAGATGACTTACTGTTGTGTTGCAGAGCAGACATAATATCAATCCAGTTGATGATCCAGGAATTCAACCATTTTTCTGAAGTATCTGGACTTAAAGCCAATATGGAGAAAAGTTCACTCTATGGAGCATGGGTCCCTTTATCTTCAAGGAAACTTACCTCATCAGTGCTTGCCTCTAGTAGAAAAAAATACCTAGGTGTCCCTTTATCTTCAAGGAAACTTACAATTCATCAGTCTCTAGTAAAAAAAATAATTGCAAGAATTAGATGCTGGTCAACCAAATTGTTATCATACAGCTGAAGGCTTCAACTGATCAAATGTGTCCTATTCGAGATGCAGACATATTGGGCCCTAATTTTCCTGCTGCCAAAGAAGATTATACATATGGTAACTAATATATGCAGAACATTCCTATGGACAAGTATCTAGGAAAGCTCTAGTTGCTTGGGAGAAACTGTACATTCCTAGAGCAGCTGGAGGTTTGAATATTCTAGACTTCTACAGATGGAATAAATCAGCTATTTGTAAGATCTTGTGGGCTATCAATCAGCAAAAATATAGCCTATGGGTGAAATGGATTCACTGCTTTTACATAAAGCAGAGTAATATATTAGACTATCCTATTCCTAAGCAAACCTACTGGCTAGTTAGGAAAATATTGGAGGCAAGAAGTTGGTTAGAGAATTATGGGGATCCTGTAACACTATTAAGAAGCTTTGAATTACAAGGAAAGTTCAACATTAAAAAAGCATACAAGTTCTTTACACCACAGTTTCAGAAAGTGGAGTGGAAGCAAGCAGTGTTGGTTCAAAATGTTATTCCCAGGTATCAGTTTATTCTCTGGTTAGCAGTACAGTACAGACTATCTACTGTTGATAGACTAGAGAGATGGGGAATTCAGGTTGACAAAGGATGTGTGTTGTGTGCAACTGACAGAGATGAAACATTGGAGCATATGTTGTTTGAATGCTCTTATTCACATCAGATGTAGAGTTCTATATTGGGCTGGCTGGGCATACAGAGAAATATAGGTAACTGGCAGGAAGAAGTGCACTGGGTGGCAAGCAGAATCACTAATCGATCATGGACACACATCTTAGGCTTCCTCTTTGCAGAAACATTATACCACATATGGGCAGAAAGGAATGCTAGAAGATTTCAGCAGAAGAAGCAAGAAGCCAGGCAGAGAACAAAGGAAATAGTTATGCAGTTACATATTAGAGGACAAAACAATTGTAAATGGAAGAGTATACTAGATAGGTTAAATTGGTATCTAGTTTAGGGAGCTATAGCAATGTTTGAATATTTTGAGAGTCTAACTCATGAGTCCAAATAGTTAGTTGTATGTAAATTTCTTACTTGGTGAAATAAAATTTTTATTTTGACCAAAAAAAAAAAGCAAAAAAAAAAAGATGAAAAACACTTAATTAAAATACAAGTCGTGATACTAGACCTGCCTACAACCATGAGATTTGAACTCCTAACTTCAATCGTAAAGGTGCACCGAATAATTATTGCATCATATGACTCTTTGAGCTTGGGTGCGCACATGTATATTTAAGTAATTTTAAAGAAGTATAACATTGTTATACATAGTAAAGGAGCATAGGTTCACGTGCATCATGCTCCTCCATATAGATACGCACCTAAACAAAACAGTGGAGGTGTGACCATCAAGGTTGTGATGGTATAGATATGATTCCTTTACCCCTAACAAAGGTCTCCGGTTCGGAAAAAAATCATTATAGGGAGCGTTTCCTCTTTTAATAGGTCTTATGCAGAGCAGATCCGAATTAGTAAAAATTTTGGTCAAACTTAAAGTGCTTATAATCTAAAAATTCATAAGTTGGGAGTGACCAGCTTATGGCTTTTGGCTTATTTTTTACTTATAAGCACTTGGCTTATCAGCACTTTTAACTTTACCAAATGCGTAGATAAGCCGAAAAGTGTTATAAGCTAGTTTGACCAACTTATAAGCTTAGGCAAACACCCTCTTAGTTGGGAGCCCGAAACAGGTACCACGATGGCAAACCACACACGAAAAAGGAGAAATTTGCGGGAATGGGAAACCAAAAAAAAAAAATTAATAATAATAATAATAATAATAAGAAAAAAATTACTAACAACTGGTTACTTGCCTCACATTTGAGGATTCCACCGATTGAATGACCAAGATGAACCTTTGAAATGGTCCCAGCAGCTGAAAAAATACACACAGATTCACCATTTATTTTACTCAATGACCAAACTTTTTCAATAAGATCCTGCAAAAAATAATAATTAATTAATTCGGTTATTATTGTTCTAAGGAATCAAAACATTAAAAAATTATTGTATTGACCATCAAATATATCTTACTTCTCCAGGCTCCACTACAACAACAGCAGGAGTGAACTCACTCCCCATTGTTAGTGTTGCTATTCCACCTTCACCCGGAAAAAAAAAGCAAAATAAAACAATATTATTATTCTTATAACCACTGAACATATAATCACATATATATTTAACAATCAATTGAATGATTACTTTTCAAAAAATAAAAAATAAAAAAAGGTGAACGATCAAACATTTTTTTATAGGTCCTGTCGATTATTCTGGGAGAATATTTAGTAAAATAATTTGTTTACGTTGTACCAAATTTAATTTGTTGAAACATAGTCAGACCAAAAAAATAAAAAGAAATTGAAATAATCAGACATATACCTCCTTATAGCTTATACCTATCAACTTCGGTGATTTCCTTATGATTTTGAAATTATGTACTAATAAAATACTCATTTTTTAACAAAAAGATTTGTTTAAAATTCATCCTCAAATACTAACGCAAAGTAACCAAAATTCTCTAAAATTACTTCTTTCCTAGTAATAAAAATCTTATTTTTGATCTCTCACCCGGTATTCAATAACCCTTCAACTAAACATTATTCACGCGTATGGGTTTTAAAGGAGGAAGTGGAATTTTCTTATTCCCGGGCTCGATGTGCTCCCCTATCATGATTATGTGTGGTCTCATGGCTCAAACCCGAGACTCTAATTAAGTATGGAGAGATCATATCCATCGCACCATAATCTTTGATATTTTACAAAATTCACGTAGGGTCCGGGGAAGGGCCGCACCTCAAGGAGTGCAATATAAACAACCAACTCTAACGCAAACATTAGTTGCTATATTTTCATGACTCGAACCCATAACCTATATCGGACAGGATTAAAAAAAAATTATCACAAGATACTAGAAGTTTTAAAGAGAGAAAATTCACCTTGAGAAGCTAAAACTTGTAGTAGATTAATTTTATTACCACTACCCAAAGGCCTTCCTCTACCTCTCTTTTTGTGACCATTCACTGGTTTAGGATTTTCCTCTGACTTCTTTCCCTTTTCATTATTATTATTATCATTGCTTATTAATCCGTCTTCAATTACAGATTCTTCCATTGGTATTTTTGTCAAGGGCTTCACTTCATTTGACTGAGCAGAAAAACCATTGCACTTCATGTCCTCCATTAATAATTGTAGAGTACTTTTAGACCTGTGAAATACAAAAGCAAGAAATTTTTTTTGTTGTTTATGAATAATATATACATATAAAAAGAAAATGTATATATCTCGAGTGCTTAAAGTGGGAATCTAGACGATATACAAAGAATTTGACAGAATCCATCTTACCTAGCTCGAACTTTACATGTATGCATATGTGAAAAGAAATTGTTGTTTATAAATAATACGTATCTCGAGTGCTTAATTATTATGGAAGTCTAGACTAGACAAAGTGAATTTGATAGGATCTATCATTTCCCAGCTCGAACTTTATTGTATGCACATGTGGAAACAAATTGTTACGAATAATACATATACAAAAGAAAGTATCTCGGGTATGCTTATTGTGATAATCTAGGCTAGACACAATAAATTTGACAGAATCCATCTTATATAGATTGAACTTTAAATGTATGTGTGTGTGAGAGCAAAAAATTATTGTTTATGAATAATACATATACAAAAGAAGTATCTCGGGTATGCGTACTGTGGTAATCTAGACTAGACACAAGACACACAATGAATTTGACAAAATCCATCTTATCTAGCTCGAGCTTTAAATCTACGTGTGTGAGAGAGAAAATTGTTGTTATGAATGATACATATACAAAAGAATTATCTCGAGTGGGAATCTAGATTATATTAGACACAATAAATTTGACATAATCCCATTCCTGTCTAGCTCGAGTTTTACGTATGTATTCGTATGTGGAAAATAGGGGTTTATGAATAGTACATATACAAAAGAAATTATCTCGAGTGCTTACTATGGTAATCTTGACTAGACACAATAAATTTAACAGAATCTCATTCTTGCCTACCTCAAACTTTACGTATGTATTCGTATGTGGAAAAAAATTGGTGTTTATAAATAATACATATACAAAAGAAAGTATCTCGAGTGCTTATCATGGTAATCTTGACTAGACACAATAAATTTGACAGAATCTCATTCCTGTCTAGCTCAAACTTTACGTATGTATTCGTACGTGAAAGAAAAATTGGTGTTTATGAATAGTACATATACAAAAGAAAGTATCTCGAGTGCACCATGATAATCTTGACTAGACACAATAAATTTGACAGAATCTCATTCATGTCTAGCTCAAACTTTACGTATATGAATGTGGAAAAGAAATTTGGTGTTTATGAATAATACATATACAACA
This sequence comes from Nicotiana rustica, assembly GCA_005239535.1. NCBI lineage: Eukaryota > Viridiplantae > Streptophyta > Magnoliopsida > Solanales > Solanaceae > Nicotiana > Nicotiana rustica. The sequence continues at coordinate 68,957 of ML532854.1, forward strand.
GAAAGTATCTCGAGTGCTTACCATGGTAATCTTTGACTAAGACACAGTAAATTTGACAAAATTCATTTTGTCTAGCTCAAACTTTACATGTATGCGTGTCTACAAAATATAAATTGAAACACACGTGTATAGAGCAGAATCCACTAACTTTAAATCTTAGATTTACCAACAAAGTACATGTGATCACCAAAAACACAAATACTCACACATCAAAACCAACACACTTATAGCAATGAGGAATGAAAAATTTAACTGTAGAAAAAGATGAAAAGGCAAACCTTTCAAAGTTTTATGAACGTCAAAACCTGGTGGCAAAGAGGAGAAAAGCTTTCTTTAAGCACAATTATATAGGATTATTATTCATTTATTTCCAGATTACACTTTTATGTTTTTTCTAACTTTTTCCCCTTATTGCTCATATTTTTAAAATTGAAAGGGCAATTAAGAAAAATAAAGAAAAGAAATGGAGGAATGTTTGACTACTTATACATATTGTAATCTAGTTTAAAATAAAAACATAAAAAAATTGAACAAATAATAGAAAATATAATTAATTTTGATGATTTAATTGTGAGATTCTAAATGGAGATATTACCAAATTTGTATCATGTCCTATTAAGCATATAAATTAAAATGAAATCTTCATTAACAACCTTGAGAAATACAAATCTTATCAGATTACTTAATAAATATCAAAATATCAAATATAGCTATCCAGATAAAGACCTACTCAGCATATCTGGTGAATGAATGTATATTACTATTGATATCTCATTATTCTAAATTTGAAATATAGAATACATTTCATAACTGCTTATTCCAAGTTTGAAATATTTTCACTATTTGGCACCCGGAATGGACTAAAGTTACCAAAACACAACAAATCATAATTACACCCGAGTCTCAAACAAGAAGTCGCATATATGAATCCTCGTTACTTTCTTTAAGTTCAACTCATATTATCATCATAACAAATAAAATAAACTTTGTCAAGTTGACTATCTATTTTAAGTCATTGGTCCGTAAGGCACTAATGGGGGGAGAACTAACTTTAGTACTTATATAAAGTACAAGGTTTGTTAACTGAAAGGAGAACTTCAATATGGTCAAAATTTACAAGGTTTGTTAACTGAAACAAAAGTTGTAAAGTGACATATGACTCTACTCTCTGCAGCTTGCAAGCTACATTGACGAAATATATTATTCACAAATTTGTTTACTCTACCAGAACTGTTTTAGAAGTCCGATCTCAAATCTTCATAATACTCGTGATGCCAGGATTTAGTTTTACAACAGTGAAGTACAAATGCACATCCCCAGATGCTAGTTACATTCACGCTTCTGGAAACTGCTTCAACAAAAACCTAGAATACCAAGAAAAATGAAGCTTCCTCCAAAATTGAATCAGCTGTAACCAATGGAATGATCACTTTTCAACACTTGAGATTGAATGGTCACTTTTCAACGCTTGAGATTGTCGAGGCCGACAAAATAATCCGGTGTGCCTGCAGCAAGAGACATGAAGACCACCGGCCAGAATGAAGAGAAAATTTCAGCTCTTTTCCAGACACGTATACCATCTAATATGGTGATCGTGAATCTACAATCTGAGGAGCCAGAGGCCCCAACTCATTGGCCTGATTTAGTTGTTCTGTATTGTCTATGCAAACAGCATCTTAAGTTCCTCAATTCTTGCGGTCCGAACTTCTTGGTCCGTTAAAGCACCAGAAATCATCCGTTGCTTCCTAGCTTGCACTGCCTCCATTCTTTCCTCAACTGAACCCTGCTATCAGAAAAATATGCATGCAAGGGTCCAATGAATTTTTTAACATGATGTGCACTCAAGGTCCGATAAAGCAGATAGATGTTCAGGTAAGCGTCAAGGAACAAGCACCAGTACTTCTCAGAGAGGGCGATATTGTTATGTGGAAACTGATTAACAAGCCATAACAAGGAGAAAAGAATTGAGCATACCTTCACAATGAATCGTTTGATCATTACTTGCTGAGTTTGTCCAATACGATGAACACGCATGACTGCTTGTTCCTCAACAGCTGGATTCCACCACGGATCCTAGAGATAAGCAGGCAAAGATGAACATTGTGTATTTTTTATGACAATAGAGTCACAGAAAAGTACATGTCAAATCAAATAGTACATAACTTAGGGCGATCAAAGTGTTCCCCAAAAAAAAAGACATCACCAAGTCAAAGTCACCAGAAGAGCAAATATGTGAACCGACTGATCATTGAACCACAAAAATCTCATCACCAAGATCACAAGCTTAACTAGTTAAAAAAGTGACAACTTACAACATGCAGGGAATAAATCAAAATTTGCATTAGATAAGTCACCATGAGCCTATAAAAAAGAACTTGAAGCCAAGTTACAACCATGTACACCACTGCTACTTATGAGCAAATAAATTTAAGATATTCCCGTCAAGATAGATTCTGTTATCACTGAAACAAAGAGGAAGAAAAGGATAATTTTTCGAAAGGCCTTAGCTTAAGTAGGTAAGCTTTATCAAAGACTACAATATAGAAAAGAAATGACCACAACTATCATCATAACACTAACACATCTCATAACACACATCTTGCAGACCATACTTATCACAAGAAGCGTCTTGCAGACCATCTGCAACAATTGTTGGGAAATTTTACCTCCCAGAACGCTTCCATCAAAAAACTTTTACCAGATTAATGCATATTGAGGAGAGGAAGAAAGAACCAAAAAAAGAAAGAAAAGGAAGAAGGTCAAATGAAATACTTCAATATTACATATAATTATATAAACATTTCTCTCGCTCTATGCAACACTTAGATCAAATTATTAATGCAAACGAGTGTAATGAAAAAGAAAATAGTGTTTTCTTCTAAGAACAAACCCGCTTTTGACAACACAAACAATTAAATTCAGAGAGTTCAATAGTCTGTGATCATCTAAAAATTTTCTAAAGGCAGACAAGTACCATGACAAAAGCATTAGATGCAGCCGTCAGGTTTATCCCAACACCACCAGCCTTCAATGACATTAGCAACACCTGTATAATATTCAATTTGATTAAGGAAACATAATTAATTTAAAAATAAATGTATAATAGAAAGAGGCAGCCGCCACAACAAACCTATATGCCATCCTCTTCTGGGAACTTCTTTATTACTTTCGCACTTTGTTGCTGTTAGGATATACTATAAGCCATGCGTATTGTCATAGTATTCTTTATGGAACGGTTATTTATTTACTTGTTTAAATTTAATAAAGTTTCATTTTAAATAGATCATGTGTTGGTTTGTGTGTCCATTGGTTACATAGTAGATGATTTAGTGTATAGAGTCTAGCTTATATACGGAAGATTAAATCATCGGTTCTTGTAAGTCATAAAGTTAATGTTCACAATCTAATAATGAAATTGGACAAACCATCGGAATGGTTGTAGCACAAGATTAAATGTAATTTATCTTGATTATGGGAATGGTCTAATTCCAACTTCTTGTGCTAGTACATTTTATATGTATTGAACGNCAAAAGCATTAGATGCAGCCGTCAGGTTTATCCCAACACCACCAGCCTTCAATGACATTAGCAACACCTGTATAATATTCAATTTGATTAAGGAAACATAATTAATTTAAAAATAAATGTATAAGAGAAAGAGGCAGCCGCCACAACAAACCAATATGCCATCCTCTTCTGAGAACTTCTTTATTACTTTCTCACGTTGTTGCTGGTTTAACGTCCCATCAAGGCGAACAAATGGAATATTACTACTGCATAAATATGGACATCAATAAATATTAACTCAAAATTAAAGTACATAAAATAGGGACAAGGCTATTGCAAAAGGCAATTGACAAAATCGATAACTTCAAATGTTTAACAGGCTCAACTAACGGGAGGAAAAGAATTATCGTCCAGATAGAGACAAGAGTCAAAACATTTGCACAAACCAGAAAACTCTCAGTTTCCTTATCCTTATGAGCATGCAGCCAAGACTACTACAAGTAAATTTGCCATAAATGGAAATACCACGATGTTCATTGAGCTTCTTCGTGTACAGTTACCTTAAAAGACAAAGAAGTTGCAGAATAGAGTGCTCAAAAACTTATAAGTTCTTCAGAATCTAACATGAACAAAAACAAGGTGTACCGAGAAAGAGGAATCTGCAGTAGATCTAAGAAGGCAGTCCACTGACTAAAAACTATGCTTTTGGAGCCAACGGAACGAAGATGTTCTAGTTCACCCAACAAGGCTGATACTTTTGATGACTCCACCCAATTCTTCTCAACATCAATCTGAAAGCGGCTATCTGTCGGGGCTGTTATAAGCTCCTGCTTACTGACAGTGTTTCTGCAAAAGTGGAATATTTATATAAAAAACATGCAGTTGGTCTCATTGTATAGAGTCACTTTCTTCAATAAACACCTGTAGAAAAGTACCTACAAACAGGACAAAGGCCCGAAGTAGAACTTCGCCAGCTTGCCAAGAGACACTCTCGACATAACCTATGAGCACATGGAGTCAAGACTGCATCTTCAAAAGCTTCAAGACAAATAGGGCATTCTCCCTGTTCTCCCTTCCGCAACTCTTCCACAACCTCCTGAATATAAGCACGTGAAGGAACATCTTTTCCTTCTGCAGTCTCCTTACCACCCTTAAGGAAACGTTTAGCAAGCTTATTTAGATCAGAGAATTCTTGGGTATCACCTCGACTGGCCAAGAATAAACCCCATCAGCAAATATTACTTAAAAGATTATTTTTAGTAACTATTAGTTATTGGATACTCCAGAGTCCAGACACAGAAGCAAGGTGGGTAATCAGTCCAAAAGAGCAACTACAAAAACAATAAGACCTACTATTGATAATATAAGTCAGGTATGATGCCAGATGATAGCAGACTACGGGAAAGAAAGAATAGACAATCTGGATAGCATTTATAAGACAAACAATGATCACTTTCTAGAAAAACTGGAGTCAATAAGCTTTCTGGACACTGTATTTACTTCGTAGAATAATCTTGGATCCACATTTGCAAAGTTTTCAAAAGATCCACCTTGCTTTACTTTCAATGAATAGGCAAAAAGAAGCGCTTCCATTTAATCCAAGAGTTGGTACACAGATTGTAAGTTAATAAAAATCTGTTTAAAAAAACACTCCTTTTTTCCCATATCCTATCCACGCTCCCATAGTCTTAGAAATGTTCCTTGACTAAGATATGCAATTTAGTACTAGTATTATACATAGTTGCTACATATCTATCTGTAGTATTCATTGCTACATATCTATCTGTAGTATTCATAATTTGAATTAATCAGTCTAAGTGAATTACAGTAATTGGTCAAGTTGACAATATGAGAAGCAGGAATATCAATTTGGGTCAGAGGGAGTAATGAGAATCACGTACATTCAAAATAAAATTAGAAACCAAACCAAAGTCTCTCCAACTCATCAATGTAAGGAATAACTAAGCACCTGTTGGAAAGTCGTGCATATTGTTTCTGGAATATAAGTTCATTTAAACAAGAAAAAACCACACAACATTAAACTCAAAGGTTAAATAGGTGCATGGATAAAAGTACACACCTCATTACAAGAAACGGGTGGTCACAACATTGACGAAGTCGCAAAAGCAACTCCAATATAGAAGCATAGTTGTGGAGAACTCGCCCTTGCTCAACAAACTGATCAAACTTCACCTGATATTGGAGATATAGGAATATGGTAAAGGAAATAAAGGTGCAAAAAATTATCGATAATTTCATGGTCAGAGTGATGATGGTAAAACCTTGGATCTTTTATACAATGCATCATAGAAGTCGCGCTCTACT
>ML532859.1:1771-15237 GCA_005239535.1 Nicotiana rustica
AACAACCGCTACTCCCACATACCGTGAATGCACCAAACACGGGAAAATCTCCTCGTGCTACTAGCTTCTCAACAGAATGGAAGCAGAACATGGAGATAGTGCAGAGCTATTTGGTGAAAGCCCAAAAGCGTATGAAGAGGCATGCTGATCAGAATCGTCGCTTTGTTGAATATCAGGTTGGAGACAAAGTGATGGTCAAAATCCCAAAGCGGTACTTATTTGAAGGGGGTCCATGACCCTCGCTTGCTGCAAAAATATATTGGACCTTTGTCCATTGAAAGACACATTGGGAAAGTTGCATACCGGGTGGATACCCCAGCTTGGTGGAAAATCCATCTCGTCTTCCATGTCAGTCTATTGAAACCTTTTCGGGAAGACACAGAGGATCCTTCACGGAGCCAACTCACAATACCCAGTATTCAAGGCCCCGGGTCAACCGGGAAAAGGCAAGATGAAGCTATTCTTGATGACCGGGTAATTCATGCCTCCAAGAAGGATCACCAAGAGTTCTTGGTAAAATGGCAAGGGTGTGATGCAGAGGAGAACACTTGGGAGAGGGGAACAAACCTCAAAGCCTACAAGAGCCTCATTGAAGATTATTTGGGGAGCAAGGCGCCGAGGACGTCGCCAACTCAGGTGGGGGAGAATGTCATGGGCGGATTTCCATCCATGCCCCATGACCCCTTGGACGCGCCCCGTGGCGTCCTAGCAAGCCTCCCAACATCTAGCGCCACGGACGACCCCGTGGTCTTGTCCACTCCAAGTGACAAGCGCGCAGGTGCCTCTGTCGCCCCACCAATTTCCCTCTCTAGCGCCCAGCCGCAAGCAACTGCCAACATCGCCGCGCGCGCAGACAATGCCGCGCGCGCGGCATTGCCGGAGACAAAGTTGCTGCCAACGGACCTGTTTACCTTTGTAGAAAACTAAGTCCTTTTCTTTGTAATTATAGACTAGCTTTATTCCATGTACTTCCATTATGTTTCTCTAGCGTAGTTTAGCCCACTCATGTAATGTTGGTTTATTTTTTTTAAGCATTATTAGGGGGTATCAAGCATTCAACTTTCAAGCAAGCAAATCCCTGTACTGGTGTCTCTACCCCTCGACACCGCATTTCCTTCATTTTGTAATAGCTTTCATTATTGCAATCCAGCCTTCATCATTTCAAACATCAATTACTGTTCTCTCAATTGTTGGTATTGGTTTTCCCACATGGCACTGACAATCTAGTCTAGCGTGTGGCGGGGACCTCATTTGGCGGATAACAACCACTCTGACATCGGTTGCTTAGCCTTACGTCGCCCTTCCAAAGAATCTCAGGAAGGCGCTGCTTAACATTACTTACACATCAATAAGAAACTTTGACCGTTGATCTTATGTGAGTATGTAACAATCACATTTGGGATGTGGCAATACTGTGTGCAATTCACCCTATTTAGGCGCAAGAGTATAATTTAATTGAGCAAAACAATTCTAAAATACAAAAAAGAAATTGAAAATCCACCCCGTGCACGCTCCATCTTCTCCAAACCCCCATGACTTTAGCGCTGCCTTCTCCACCGTTCCCCCACTGTTAATTTCTTCAAAATTCACCTTAGACGTTACCATTTTCTTTGCAATACCAAATATTATTCCCAACCATTTATATCAAGAGCTCACTTTTTCTATAAGATTCAGGTTGTTCGACAACATAGATGGTCGGGTTAGAGACGCTGGCGATTGTGAAAAAATTCAGATGGATGAAATCCAATTTACAGGGGAACGTAATCCCTGTTTGAAGGGAATATGATACAAATTTTGAAGGTTTTGCTAAACAAAAAGGAATAAGAAAAACTTGTTAAGATTTACAGAAATTCCGACGAGAAAGGTAGCAGGCATTGTGATACAAGCGACTATGAAACTGAAGAAAAAAGGTGAAAAGAAGAGAGTGAAAATAAGTTAAAATTTTGACTTTGCTTTATGTATTGATTTGATACTTTAGAGCGGAGACGGATGGTATTTTTGGAAGATTAATGGTGTTGGTGGTTGCCCCGGTGAAGAAGAAAAAGAGATTTATTTTGTAGAATTTTTGATAAATTGGTGAAAATAAGTTTATCCACGGCGAAACCAAAAACGCTCTCTCCTCTCTCTAGCGATCATGGAGCTTTGAGAGCAGCCATGGCTGCCATCGTCTCTCCCCAGCTTCATGCTGTGGGAGAGTCCAATCAAAACATTAAGGAAACATCAATAATCCCTAAGACCCCAACAACTTATGCGTCCAGTTTGAATAATACAAAAGCAGCCGCACCTTTTACACAAACCATCTTGAAACCTGTAGAACGTATTCATGGAGTACCAACCATACATGTTTCTATGGATGAACGTGAAGTTTTTTCAAAGGAAGAAGGATTACATCAAGCAACAGTGGTGAAAGTATCCATTGGCGCACCAGAATTGCAGATTTTAAGGACCATACTGCCAAAAATCCTTGGTATTAAAGGTCAATGTTTAATAGGTCTTCTTGCTCATCGTCAACTGCTGATCCGTTGTGACCAGTATGAAGATTACGTTATGTCGTTGTCAAGGGCTGTGAATTATTTCCAGCATAATGGAAAAGAACACCAATACAGAGTTTTTCCATGGAATATTGGATATAATCCAAAGGAAGAAACCTCGAAGGCAGTTGTTTGGATTTCGATGCCAAACTTATCGCCTGATTTGTTTGCTCGCAAGGCTCTACTGTCCATCGCAGCTGCAGTTGGGAAGCCAATTGCAATCGACAAGGCAACACAAATAAGGTCTCGTCCCAGCACGGAAAGAGTCAAAGTGATCGTGGATTTGATGGAAAAACTCCCTGAAAGAGTGAGACTCCAACATGTCGATGCCGCAACGGGTAAGATTATAGAGGAGTTCCAGGAAATTCTGTATGATAACATGCCATCATATTGTTTCCATTGTAAACACCAAGGCCACGAGGAGATGGATTGTCGTCGCTTGCAAAGAAAAGTTGTAGCAGCAGATCAACGGGTTATTGACGTGGTCGAGGAACATGTTGGAAAATTACAAGACGATAATGATCGTGTACTGCCTGCTGAAGTTTTAGCTTTGGCTGAGGACATGAGCAAGGTGGAAAAATTACAAGGGGATGCTAGGGATTATTTGAATGCTAAGAAGAAACAAAAATATAATGCATCAAATCGTATCGATACTCCAGTTGATGGTCCACAATCAGCTGCTATTAATGCAACTGATAATTTTGGTTCTGGTCATGCAGGGCGAAATTCTGTTTCTGGTACAATTGTTCCAGTTGATGAAGCCCTTGCTAGAGTTGATCAAGACTTAAAGGCTACAAAAAATATTGTGGGTGATCGAGGTTTAGCTGGGGAATCTAAAGGTTCAAAATTGGAGGCTAATGTTGCACTAAATACAACTGGTAGTTGACCAAATGTTGGGGTGATCAAAACTACTGCTGCTAGCTTTGATACCAATGTTGAATCAGGTGTACAAGCAGCTAGCTTAGATGATGCCAATCTTATTGGATCAGGTGTTCAAGGTGTGGGGAAAACTTCTAATGACCAAGGAAAAGTTAAGGATCAACAGATTAATCAAGTAGATTCTAAACTTACTGCTGCTAATAGGACAGGACAAGAACTTAGCAAGCGAGATGTTGCTACTGGAATTATTGGCAAGGGATGCTAGTGCAATTGGTGGAACATCTGCTAACAAGAAGGTTTCTGATACTTTAGAAGCAGGTTCTAAACATGGGCAACAATTACAAGCTAAGGGTTGATCAGTAGTGTATCGATCACCTAGCAAGAAGGTGCCTTCAGGTCATAAAAATCTGGAATTGACAGCAGAAACTTTTAGGTGTTCTAACTCATTTGATGCCTTGGTTTATGCACATGAACATGGTGAGAAAGACTCTATGAAGAATTTGGAATTTATGTATGGAAAAGCAGGTGCGAAATCTGGAAAAAACAACACCCCAGGCAGTGCAAAACAGCAGTAAATGACGAAGTCTACGGGTGCGCGATCAGTGGCTTCTACAGACATTGTTCCTGTAGATGACTTCAACAATGTCCAATTATCCAATGCAGCTCCTACACTGCAATTCTCCAGTCCAGAATTAGCTAAAATGATCAAGGAATCCCAGGCAGCTATGATGATGCATACCACTACAAAGAGCAACTTGCCATTGATCGCTCTAAATACTTCAGTCCAGGAGATTCTGTCTCAGTCATTGGAGTCATGCGGTGAGCGAGATGGTGACTCTGGGAAGCAGTTACTGTCTACAGGTAATGATCAACATGTTGACAAAGTCATGGCGCCAATTTCACAATCTAATTCTACAAGTGAGCAGCCTACTCCTAAGGGTCGAGAAGATATGACAGGTGCAATTTTGTTTAATCGTAAGTTGTGGGATGATCAAGAAGAACATGAGAAAGATGAAGATTATGCTAATAGCGTCCAAGATGACCGCAATGATAAGGCAGATCAAGATAGCTACACATCAAATGACGAGGCAGTAAAAGGTCACGATGAACAGGTTCCTAACTCCTCTTCTACTTTGGCGAGCAAGAGAGGATTAAGCCCCAATGCTCCTGTATTTATTCCTACTGGGCAGCAACAAAGTTCAGCAAGTATTTTAAGGAATTTGCCTAATACTAAGGGAAGCAACATGGCCTTAACTCCAGGTATGTCGACAAACACAAGTGCACCTTTTGCAAATTACAATCTGACCCCGACAAATATTCTTCAAGCTCCTGTCTCTCACGACATGGAGCCATTGAAAATGCTGGATAATCATAGCAAGGCAGCAGCTGTCTCTCATGATCTGGATGCTTTGAAGGCTCTTGACCCAAAGAATTCTTTTGGGGCCATAAACAAGAGTCATGAGCCAAGAGCTTTAGTACCCGGATTTAATCCTACTGAAGCTTTTGGTGCAGATATGGGTCGATATTTTTATGAAGAAGGGGAAGAGGAAGAACTACTGAATGCCTCCTTTAAAAATGTAGCTAGGGAGGGAGATCTTTCGCCTAGACATATGAGAAGTGGATCCACCAAAAATAAGAAGAAGACACACGAGAGGCAACATAGTTGGGATGGAAAAGTAACATAAGAGGTTGTCATTAGGCAACTCCCAATGCGACTTGCAAAGCAAAAGGGGGCTGCCCCAACTACATCTACGAGGTCAAATAGGTCAAACAAAAAATAATGAAGTTTGGAGAATTGCTGAAAATAGTTGAAGAAGAAGTAAAGGAGTTACATGTTGAAGAGTTCACAAGGTCGAAGAAAGAGGGGCAAGACTCTAATTTTTACATTGTTTTATTTTATCATTTTATAAGTATTATCATATGTAATATCATCATAGAGTATGTTATAAACTCTATGATGATCATAGAATATTTAGTTCATTATAGTTCTTATTTTTTACATGCTTGCTAGTATATGAGGCTTTTTATGCCTCGATAGGATTAGTAAGGTAAGGTTTAGCCCAGTTTGTGTTGCTTTAGTCCCATGCCTTTGGAAAGATATCTAAGCGGTTATGAGATTATATGCCCTCGTGAGACTTTGTCGGTAGCTACACCATGATTCCTCTACATGAGGCTGCCATATAGGGCATTGTGAGGCGCAGAGGAGTAATTATATAGCCAAGGCATGAGACAACACTACTGGTGTTATTGTCCCCCTTATTTTTACTTTTTCTATGTGGTTCTTTTTCCTTTTTTATTATTAATAAAACTAGCCCTAGGCTCCTCGCCTAGTGGATTTGCTTAAAAAAAATACATGCCAAATACTCCCTCCGGTTCAAAATAAGTGATTTTTTGCCTATTTTCACACAGATTAAGAAATCCACCTTTTAACATTAATTAGCAACGAAATTGATCATATTAACCTTTACTATCCCGCATATATACTTCTAACACTATTTACTCCAAAGGCAATGTAAGAAAATAATAATTAATTTATTCTCAAAATTCGAAAAAACTACTTATTTTGGACCATAAAAAAAAGACTAAAAAATCAATTATTTTGAACCGGAGAGAGTAATTATAGGCTAAGAATACGATATGTCAGTCATGTTAGGTGATTGCGGGACAGCTCAATCGGAGGTGTTTAATACTATTTGCTTTTCTATCATGCTCAAATGAAAAATGTTTACCGCGATAAAAAATGTACGTAGTTTAGATGACTAGGAGTCCATTTTGCCTTAATGGCAAAATATAAATTTCTTACTTTTATACAAAAAAAAGCCAAAATTTTAAAATGAACCAGAAGGAACATACATGTGTAATAATGATACAGGACAGAAGAAGCTGTAGAGTTGTACCGAAGATAGCAAATGACAAACTAAGAAAGTCTCCTCGATCTAATACAAAAGGTTAATCTTCAAGAGAAGATTTCTATGTGAATTCAATATCAACCATTGGAAAGTTAATTGACCATTACTTCTTCCGGTCCAAAATAAATAATTTTTTAATTTTTTTTTATGGTCCAAAATAAATAAATTTTTCGAATTTTAAGAATTGAATTAATTTTTTTTTCCTACATTACCCTTGAAGTAAATAGTGTTAGAGTGTGTGTTAGAAATATTTATGTGGTACAATAAAAGTTAATATGATTAATTTCATTACTAATTAATGCTAAAAGGTTAGTTTCTTAATCTGCGTAAAAACAAGCAAAAATCACTTATTTTGGACCAGAGGGAGTATTTATCTAAAAAATATTGGTTAATGAATTAAAGGTTAATATACGTAAAATGACAAGTAAATATGAAAATCTATTTTCAGTATACCTGCCAAATAAAAGTGAACGAAGAGAGTACGACGTAATAAAGAAAAAAAAAACAAAAAGACTAAAAGAAACAATCTTCCCATTTAGGAACCTCAAGTCAATTTACAAAGCTGAGGTCCATTTTGGGAAAGATGAAAATGCTTGAAACACAATGAATAAAAACAGCAGAGCAATCAACAAAGATAATAAATCTTTGTTTGTATAGTCTTTTTTTTTATGAGGTCTAAATCATGTCTATTGGCCCCAAGTTGCCCAATTTGCTGCACTTCCAACTCTTGGCATGCTATTCACTTTTGAGTAGACATCAACCTTGAAATATGCTCCACACATTGACCCTTCACTATCCACTCTTGGCATTGCTTTCATCTTGTAACTTGGATGCTCATAGCTCTTCAATCCTGTTCCACTATGGTACATGCACCCTACAAAATATCAATCACATCCAAGGTTAATATTTTCACAACTATTAATTCCCGTGGCTAAGCTAGAATTAGAAGTTTGTAAATTCGAAATGCCATTACGTACACTGATTATTTGAGTTATTCGGTTCGAAATCTAATAGCTGTACATATTTGGTAGATTTTTAGCACATAGGGTTCCGTCATAAGCTGTTGCGTTCGGCCGAACTCATAGCTTATGCTACTTTCGTCCCTGATTAGTTCTAGTTGAGTTACTGGGTTCGAAATCTAATAGTTGTATATATTTTGTAGATTGTTTAACATATATATCGGATTCGAGCCGATGGTCGATCGGATCGGAAACCGTCTCTTTACCTTCACAAAATAGGGGTAAGGTTTGCGTATACAGTACTTTCCCAGACCCCACTTGTGAGATTATACTGGATTTGTTATTGTTGTTGTATATCAGAGCTCCCTAGTTAGTTCTAGTTGGTGTAAAGGTTAGAAGTTCCGAAAAATAAGAACCCGACCTCTACCCTCCTCCCAACTTAGGCTTTGTCCGTGACAAAGTTTGAACATGTAACATGCGCCTAACTTACACATCACTTATTATATTCTTACCGCAAAACCAAAGCCCTCGGGCTTGGGTAATTTATTTTTGCTTTTTGTGACTTAGTGACTAATGCAGGCAATTACTATGAAATTTGAGCTACATACCAGCAGGGAATGGAGCAAATGATTTGATACAACTTGCTTTAATGTGATCCACATTATCAGATATCATTACAGATCCATCATATGCTATGCCCCAAAATAGCTTCACCTTTTCATCAGCACCCTATCCATAAAACACCATTCATGATAATGATTAGTGACACACACAAAAAATATCATAACCTTACAAAATAAACAACATATATTCAAAGGCAGAGTCAGAATTTAAAGTTTACGGGTTCGAAATTCTGATCCTAGGTACTAAACTACTAACTTAATAAATTTGTATATACAATAAATTTTTTAAGATAAATTCCGGGATTGATAAAAGCTACGAGCAAAAAAAAGACGGCCCGACGCACTAAGCTCTTGTTATGCGCAGGGTCCGGAGAATGGCCGGACCACAAGAGTCTATTGTACGCACCATTACCCAACATTTCTCCCGATGCAGTTTCTACGGCTCGAACCATGTTGACAATTTTACCAGTTACCCCTTCTTGGACCAAAACTACCGAATTCAGCCGAAATTATAACCTAACCTCTAGTATTCACAATATATAAACTTACCAGGGCAACAAAGACTGTATCAGCCTTGTGATCATAGAGCACAAATCCAAAGCTACCTTCAAGATCCTTGAGAACTTCATGGGCCGGGTATGGGCCTCTGTCTCGGAGGGTCCGATATGCTTCACTTATAAGCATAGCCTCATTAGCACACTTTGATAGGCCATAATGCTTGTTTAAGGCACATAAGTTGTCCAAACTTCCCAAGAAAACACAGTATATGTCATTCACACCACAGAACAACCTACAAAAAAAAAAATCAAATAACTTCCCATTATTTTCTCTAATTCATAGGCTTGAAAATCACAATCTTGGCCGAATTTAAGAACATATAATCATAATTTTCTTATTAAAAAATAGGGATAGCAAACGAAGCGAGACGAGGCAAAGCATGCAAACAAAAGCGCAAGACAGAATTTTAACTTTATGGGTTCTGAATTTCAGAACATAACTTTTAATAACTACTAACTAGGTTCCTAAATTTAATATTTGTACATATTTAATGAATTTTTAACACAAATATATTGTTTGAGCAAAAGCTACTTGATTCGGCCAAACATGCATTCAGGCTTCTAGCTCTGCCACTGCATGTGAAGACTCAGCCAACCCAAATTTTAACTCGTCCCAACCACCCGTCCAACCACATAAATTAAAAATAGCCGATTTATGTATAATATGTGTATAATCATATATAATCAATATATATTCTAGGCATACGGGCTAGAAAACAATAAAAGGTGAATCCCAACCGGCTATTTTCGTAAAGATCCCTAACATTTTTCTCTATTCTCTATTTCTGTTTCACCAAACCATATCAAATCACCATGATTAAGTAATTATATTGCATAAACAAATAAGAAAAGTATACGCGAAAACAATCATATCATGCATTTATTGATTTGATGTAAACAACAAGTGCGACCAGATCTTTATGAGAGAGGATCAAATACCTTTGAAGAGTATTATATGAACTTGCATGATTAGAATAGGCCAAAAATGCCTTATCCATAAAGCCAATAGAAAATCCATTATTTGGATTTGCAGATAAGAAATTCTTCATAGTTTCTTCAGGAGATGAAGCTTTGATCGATGCTTGTAATGAGGCTGGACTCTGCAATTCCTTTGGTGGATCAACAACACCTTTCTTGAATATTGTCAACATTTTGTTTTTTAATTATGATTTGGTAGGATGGATAATGAGATGAATATGTGAATTTGTTGAGTATTTATAGGTAAAGAAGATTTATTAGATAAAAAGATAAGAAGAGACAGAGGTGTCAGCATTATCCATTAGGAATCTTGAAATGGGGTAAAAGTAAACAATATATTCTTGAATTTAGGAAACCAGAAAATTTTAAATGGTTTTTATTTTTGGGTGCCACATGTAATATAATACTCTTGGAAGTTTAATTTATGTGACTTATTCCTTTGAATAATTTAAATAACATGTATTCACGCATGATTCGGAAAAGGACCGTAACTTCAGGGTCATTTGGTATAAGGTATAAGAAAATGTAGTATTAATATAAAAGTTTAATATTATCTTAATATTTTATTTGGTTAGCAAATCTGGTATAAATTAGCTCGGGATTAAAATTAGTACAAGGATAACTTTTACTTATAGAGAGTGTGGTAATTAGTGCGGAGAGAAAATTATGAAATTGTCATTTTTAATACAATATATCAAATAACGAATAAAAACAATATCAGAATAACTAATCCCGGCATAACTTATCTCGGCATAAGCCTTATTCAAACCAAACGATCCCTTAAGATGTGATGTGGACAACCTACTCTAATAAGATGTGACTTATAGATTACATGAAGATAACTTTAAAAATGAATAATGTATTTTTATATTTAATGCATAAATTTTTAAATTTTTTTCTTAATTTCTTATAAAAATAAGATAAGATATTTAAGATAATAACAATTAAAATATATTTTAGTAGACATATTCTTTTAAAATAGAGATAACGTCAGCGTACACATTATTTTCTCCTAATTTTATTTATGAAGTTTTATTAAATTATTATTGTAGTTGTTCATTTAAGACCATAAAATTCAGACATTTATTTTAAGTTTTGTACATTAAGATATGCTACGTACATAAACGATGAAAAAGGATCGTGGTTGTTAGATTGTTGTTGGAGAAAAAAGGGATTTTGTAGAAAAAGACCAAAAAGTTGAGTATACGAGGAATTGGTCACCACTTATGAGTAGAGCTTATCCATAACATTAAACACAATGAATTGGGTTTGACACGAATCCTAGTCACCGAATTCTCCTTTTTTAACTGTCTGATTGGATAAGATTTTGATATGTCTCCTTCTGACATTTGTACACACTTTCTCACTTTTCTTTATTTGGGACCCGTTATTCTTTTTTATTTATTTATTGTATTATATCCAACATTAGTATTGGTCTTAATTAAGAGTTCATGGTTCGATTTGAATCGGTTTTCCCTAAAAAAAATCAAATCAAGTAAGTCGGTTCTTAAAATATTATAACCAAACCAAAATAATTAAGTCGGTTTTTTAGAGATTCGATTTTTGTCGGTTTTTTCGATTATTTATCGGTTTTTTCTTAAATATGAGACATACACTACCAAACACATAGTCCACGACGACTACATTTTCTAAGTAACACTAACAAACCAATTGTTATTTGAGAAATCTATCATTTACCATGATATATTGATGAAAATTTTAATCAAATAGTGATGAATAATTTAAGTCAATTAAAAATATTAACATTAAATAATTCTTGTACTTAGTAAAAGCAAACCACCAATCAACGGGTTATTTCCTTTGTCTTAAAAATACATTTCTCTTTCTAACAATAGTTTTTTATCATGGATAGGAAAGTGTGGAGATTGAGAATAAAGGTAAAAGGTTATAATAGGTCGCCTACTGTTTTCCTTGTCTGTAACAGTAGTTTCAGTACATGAGTTAGCGTTATTTATGTACTTTCGTATTCCTTGATTTATGTGATTACTTGTCGTTGCTTTTGTTTCGGCCTTCTGATTACAATACTCATTTTTAATTTTGTATCTTTGTAGTTTTGCGATTTTATAACTGGTGTGATTGCTATTGCCTTTCCTTTTATTTTTCATAACCCGAGGGTCTTTCCAAAACAACTTCTATATCTTCTTGAAGGTAGGGGTAAGGTCTGTGTACATACTACTCTTCCCTGATCCTTTTTGAAAGACCCAAGGGTCTTTCCAAAACAACCTCTTTGTTTTTTTGAAAGTAAGGGTAAGGTATGTGTACATACTGCCCTTCCCAAATCCCTTTTAAAAGATTATATTGTATTTATTAT
Source organism: Nicotiana rustica (assembly GCA_005239535.1). Classification (NCBI taxonomy): domain Eukaryota; kingdom Viridiplantae; phylum Streptophyta; class Magnoliopsida; order Solanales; family Solanaceae; genus Nicotiana; species Nicotiana rustica. Next base: position 13,540 of record ML532859.1, read on the forward strand.
TATTGTTGTTGTTGTTGTTATCGTGACGAGGAATCCTCGAGCCTTTTATTTTCTCCTCTATTAAATGAAAAAAAAAGAAACCTTCTAATGTTAGTGGTCGTATTTCAACTTTCAATGGAGAAAAGGGGGAATATAAAATTGTTCTAATAAATAAAAGTTATTAATTGATATAAATAATACTTTCTTTGACCGTATAAATATGATTGGTTCACAATCAAAGATTGCCTCTTTTAAAAGGAGGAGATGTATATCGCGGCACTTTACCTATATATTAATATATGGTGGAATGTCAGTTTCACGACTTTCTCATTAACTCTTCATATATTTATCTAAAAGATTTGAAAGTAACAAATCAATGCGAAAAATAAGGGATTTTTTTTCTTTTTATAAATATTTAAAACTTTTTCGAAATTATTCTAATTTTGTATATTATCCGTCGTAAATAAGTATTACTTACAAATTATATTTTCTTCGGTCCAAAATAAATAATTTTTTATTTGTTTTCACACATATTAAGAAATCCACTTTTTATCATTAATTAGCAATAAAATTAATTATATTAACATTTACTATCCCACATAAATACTCCTAACACATATTCCAACACATACTCCAAGGGCATGTAGGAAAAAAATAATTAATTCATTCTCGAAATCTGAAAAATCACTTATTTTAGACCACAAGAAAAAAGCCAAAAAATTACTTATTTTAGACCGGAGGAAGTATATAATTTATTATTAATGCCTTAAATTAGGATATCCAATTACTCCCTTTTTCTTTTTCCTCTCATCTCTCCTCTTTCCCTATCTACTACCGTCTCTTTCATCAATTTTTTATTCTTTCTTCATCAATCTCTCTCACCGTCTCTGTGAACAAAATTTGTGAATGAAATTGCAGATATGAAGCCGGCGGAAGATGACACAACCACAAATATATACATGGCTTGAGGAACGAAATGAGCAGTTCGTGGTGTTAGGGGGAACAGATGAAGGTCTTCGAATAAAATATAAAGACCTTGTCCTAGTGTATATAATAACTCTTCTAAGTCCAAAATACTTGGACCCCAATTGGTCTGTTCAGTTCAGTTCTTTGCACAGCTAAACATGACTATAGAAAGAAATTTTCTTTCCGGCTGCACTATTATTGCTCGAATTGTTTGTCGATCAATAAAATTTGAGCGTATTTTATTTTCCATCATTGAAGGCCATCAAAAAGTTAAAAGTTTTGAATTCAAATTCGGCATCTCGAACAATATATGTATAATAGCATACAAATTTAAAAATAAATTTCGTACAAATTTAATACAAATTGATATATCTACAACAACACACATACTAAAAATAAATTTTATGTAACTAATAATATAGTATACACTTATTTATAACTCAACAACAATTTTTATATATTATTTTTACTCAGTTAAATACGTCTACAATATCATACAACTTAAATATAATTTTCATACAATATATTTTTTTTATATATTTTGTATGTGGTGTGTTCTTATTCCTCTCTGAAATTCCAATCAAAACTTCCTCTCTTAATATAATTTGGATACACATCAATAATATTTTGTAAAAAGATAGTATTGATAACTTAAATACAAATTTTATACAGCGATTCATACATTCTACAACTATTTTTTCAACTTTCAAGCAACATTCAAAATATATATACATATATATATATATATATATA
>ML532859.1:18627-36178 GCA_005239535.1 Nicotiana rustica
TTTCGATTTACAGGTTCAAAATTTTACAAGTTCCAAAGATATGAGTTCGGAGGTTTATGTGTATCGAAGTTTACAGGTGTAGAAATTATAAAGTTTACGGGTACGAACTTTCGCGGTTTCGAAAGTTTTGCAGTTCAGAAGTTTATGAATTTTGTGGGTTCGGAAGGTTGTTGGTTCGAAAGTTTATGGCCTTATGTTTATTGTATCAAAATTATTTATGTTGATTTGCGTATCAAACACCAAAAAATGAATAAGATTACTACTTGCTTTTCAAATATTTTCTCTAAAAACCAAACACACCCTTAGTGTTATGAAGCAAAATGTGAGCAAATATCCCCAAGATGGTATCATAGCCAACGTGATTGATCCAATCTCTCAAATCTCAACTCAATTGAGTTAATTTCACAATTGATACAACTGAATTCTCCACTCATCTCTGCTTGTTTTCAATTCATTCAAGTTAGGATTTGAATTGTCTTAGAACAGTAGAATCTCTGTTTCTCGTAGATCAATTAACTGAGTTTAATCTGTTCATTAATGGCGATCGAAGAAAATAGCTCAAATAGAGGTTCAGACACAGCTAATTTGAACACAGTGTCTCCAGAAGATTCTATGGCTCCTATAATCATTGATCAACATTATCCATTGTTCCTTCAATCATGTGACACTCTAGGTAGCTCTCTTATTTCAATTAAACTGACTGTGCATGAGAATTATGCTTTATGGAGTAGCTCTATGCGAGTTAGTTTACTTGGAAAGAGCAAGTTAGCTCTTCTTGATGGTAGATACATTAAGGAGAAGTTTCGTCCTTCTTTACATGAACTGTGGGAAAAGTGTAACACCATAATTCTGTCATGGATCATGAACTCTGTTAGTAATGAATTGCTAAGTGGCATGGTGTATGCATCTAGCGCTCATAAAGTATGGGTTGATCTAAGAGAGAGTTTCGATAAAGTCAATGGGTCTAGAATTTTGTTTTTACACTAGCAAATTACTAATTTATTTCAGGGCATTTCATCTGTATCAATTTATTTCACAAAACTGAAGGAACTCTTGGCAGACTTTGATGCACTCATGCCTTGTCCTGGTTGTGGATGTGAAGAATCCAAGAGATATGCAGAACACCTTGAAACTCACAAGTTGTTGCAATTTCTGATGCACTTAAATGAGACTTACTCTCAATCTAGTAACCAAATTATGGTGATGAGTGATAATAGGCTAGATTCATGTAGTTTAGCGTCTTTTTATACTCCAACTTCATTATGCTTCACTGTCCTAAAAGGTTAAATGATGTTAAGATAGCTCTAATTGTGGATTTTATGTTTCGCAGGAGCAAGTTGTGCTTATGAGGACCTAGGATGGTGTTTGGAGCTAAATAAAAACGAGAAAGACCCCTTGGAGCTAAGAGCGAGTGAAAAAAGGAAGAAGAAATGTGAAGGCAAATTGGAAGGCCATAGCGCGCCCATTAGCACGACCGTGCTAGTCCAGGTGCAATAAGCAGACCGAAGTCCCATTAGCGCGGCCATAGTGCGCCCAGTAGCGCGCCCAGTAGCGCGACCGCGCTAGTCCAGCAGTCAGAAATAGAACACTTAGCCTTTAGCGCGGCCGTGCTAGTCCAGTTATGCACGCGTTTTAGTCAGAGGTAAAATTGAAAGCTTGGGCACAATTCCACTTAACATATAAAAGGTTCAGCTCGCCCAAAAGAAGGGATATCAAGGTTTTAAGGTCTTGTTCAAGGAAAAGAGAGGCAAAAGACAAGGAGGAAAATTGGACATCAAATTTCATCTTTCTTCCTTGTGTTTTTCCCATTTATGATGAATTCTCTTATTGTTATTATCAGTACAATTATGAGTAGCTAATTTACTTAGTCTAAGATTTTGGTGGAACCTGTTGAGGATGAACATCTTGTTATATTAATATAGTTGCTTGGTTTAATCTCTATTTGTTCAACTGAATTCTTGTTGTAGTTGATTGAAGGGCCTTCAATTAGTTGTACCTATTTAATGTGTATCTACTTGGGAGAGAGTGTATATTTAGGTAGTTGTTGAACAACATCACTCCCAAAGTATAGGAGGAATCCATAACCGAGGGTTTAAAGGTGGGATTAGGGATAACAAAACCTTGGGTGCAATCTAAGTGAGCTGTAATAAAAGCCGGCTAGCGTAACTCGGGAGAGTGCGTCTAGTAAATTGTCATAATTACTCGGGAGAGATTTACGGTAACAAGACTTCTCATGATTGATATAGACGATTAGGCAAAACTATATGAAACATAACAGGATGGGATTCCATCAACAGGGGAAACCACAACCTTAGATCCTTCTCTTATTTGTTTACAACCCAATAATAGTTAGATTTTAGTTTAATTCATTCATTCAGTTATAGTTAGTAAAAAACTCAACCATTGTTATTCATAATCTTTGGGAAGTTGATTACGAAGAATCAAGTGAGTCTGACACCGGTAATTGATAGGTTAATTCCCTGTAGGATTCGACTCTGGGCTAAGTACTCAGATTATATTTGCAACGTCCGCTTAGTCCTTTTTATAAGGCATAGTTGGGCATGATCAAAATTTGGCGCCGTTGCTGGGGAATTAACAGTGTTATCAATTACAGTTGGAAGAAATACAAAAAATTCTTAATGTAGTCAATTTTCTTCATTTTCATCCATACATTGAAATTTTAACGTTTGCTAACTTGGTTGTACAGGTGCATGCCTAGAAACTCATCGAGAACTGGTGAAGTGTTTGAAGCCTTATCAGACACCGAGAAAGTTTCCAAGGCCTTGAACCGGGCCAACCGGAAAAGAAAACAACAACCATCAACTGAACAACTTGAACCAGACATGGCAGATCTGGTAAACAACAGGAACAACAATGGGGATAACGTGGTGGACCCAGTTGCGCAAGTAGTGGCGCCTCTTGTGCCAGAGGCTCCTTTATATGACTGGGCACAACCCACGACGGAGAATTTGGCCACGGCGATAGTAGTCCCACAAATACAGGCTGAATTTTTTCAGATCACAAATAATATGTTGCACTTGTTGCAGAGAAAGGGACTATTCTTGGGGTCATACATTGAGGATCCCCAACAACATTTGAATAATTTCCTGTCGATTTGAAAAACTCAGAGGCAGCCAAACGTAACTCAGGAAGCAATAAAGTTGTTGTTTTTTTCATTCTCAGTGACAGGAGCAACCCAGACTTGGCTAAATTCACTCCCAGTCAATTCCATTACCACATGGGAGGAGTTAGTCAAGCAGTTCGTGAACAAGTTCCATCCACCCAACAAAACAGGTCAGCAGATTGATGAGATTTTGAGCTTCAGACAGAAACTAACGGAGACATTGCAAGAAACATGGGAACGATTTAAAGGGATGTTGGTTATATGTCCACATCACGGTATTCCAGAGCAGATGCTGGGGCAGCGGTTTTACATGGGTCTGGCAGATAGTGTGAAGAAAAATGTTGATGCTTCAACTGGTGGAGCATTCTTAAGCAAATCATAGAGAGAGATCCAGATCCTGCAATGGCACCGAATTCAGGGTGGACAACCAGGAATGCACCAATCACTCTGGTAGTTCACTCAGTGGCCTTAAATCCAGCCAACACTCTTGCTGAAAATATGGCCACCCTAATGACACAGATGAGCATACTCACTAAAAAGGTGGAGGAGTCAGGACAGAAACATCATGTACATATTGTGGATACTACCAATGGAGCCTTATGCACATCTTGCATTAGTCAACCACTTGGTAATCAGTGGAATTCTGAAAATGATCATCATCACTACCCTGAAAACATGAATTATGTGTCGAATTATGGGGGCCAACGACATGGTGGACAGAACTGGGCCCAGCAAAATCAGCCATACAAGCCAGTTCAGCCGCAACACAACAGTGGAAACATGGGAGCCATGCGACCTCATAGTGATGTGGCGCCCTACCAAAGGCCACAGGGGTACAATAATCAGAATCAACAAGAGGCTTATCACCCCCTCAGCAACAACATAGTGGGAGACATGAAGACGGGTTTGCTAGACTCGAAGCAATGATGCAACAGGTTATTGGGTCAACTGCGAAAATGAGTGAAAGAGTAGATGCACATGAGTCAACCATAAAGAATATTGAAGTGCAAATGGTCCAGATCTCGATGTCTTTGAATAATCGTCCTCATGGGACATAGCATGCAGACACTCAGGTAAATCCAAAGGATCAGGGTCCAAAGCAGCTGATGGCAGTGAGTCTACGCAATGGCAGAGACTTAGACTTGGAGCAGGAAAGGGCTCGATAAAGAAGACAGGCTGAGACACTTACCAATGACTATTGAAATTGATGATTCAATAAGACTGACTGAGGTGACAGTGCAGCCGACCCAGGAAGATACCAACACACAGGTCGAGGCTGAGAAAGAAGCTGAGATAGCCCAGGAACCGGTAACAAAGGTAGTGTCTAACAAATAAAAGGCCCAAATCACCGGGAAAAAGAGACCTCCAGTACCATTCCCACAGAGGCTGGCCAAGTACCAGAAAGATGAGCAGTATAAAATTTTTTGGAGATGTTGAAACAAATACAGTTAGATATTCTTTTGATTGATGCCTTGAAAGAGATGCCTGGTTATGCCAAAATGATGAAGGACTTGATGTCCCGAAAATTCGACTTCCAAGACTTGGCCACAGTGACTCTTACTCAGACCTGCAGTGCCGTTGTGACCAAACCAATTGCTGAAAAGTTGTCTGATCCAGGGAGTTTCACAATTCTCTGCACCATTGGTAACTTTGCCTTTTCCAAGGCACTCTGCGATTTAGGGGCCAACATTAATCTTATTCCCCTAGCCACAAGAGTTTGGGTATTGGTAGAGCTAGACCCACATCCATGTTGTTGCAGCTAGCAGACAGGACGGTAAAAAGACCGCCAGGCATTCTTGATGACGTATTGGTGCAGGTAGGGAAGTTTTTGTTCCCTGAAGATTTTGTGATCTTGGACTGTAGAGTGGATGAAGATATTCCCATAATTTTGGGAAGGCCGTCTTGGCCGGGGGCGATCTCTCATTGATTGTGAAACTGGGGAGATCAAGATGAGGTTGAACGATGAGGAAGTAACATTCAACGTGCAGAAATCCATGAGGCGACCAAGTGAATTCGCCAATTATTCTCTTATTGATGTCGTGGTTGTAATATTTGAGGATGATGATGAGTCCCTTACTATTGAGGACCCACTTGTTGCATGTCTTATGAACTTGGATGAGGTGAATGGGGAAGAATTGGCAGAATGGGTGCTGGCTCTTGAGGGCAAGGGTGTTTGGAAGAGAGCACTTGAATTTGAGCCTCTACACTTAGAAACTCCGCCAGCCAAGTCGTCTGTAGAAGAACCGCCAAAGCTGGAATTGAAGCCATTGCCAGCCCATCTCAGATACGCATTTCTTGGACGTAACTCCACATTACCTGTTATTATCTCATCCAGTTTGGTAGATGTGCAAGCACAAAAGTTTTTACAGGTACTCACAGAGTGTAAAACTGTCATTGGGTGGACCATGGAAGACATTAAGGGGATCAACCCGACATATTATATGCACAAAATTCTGCTGGAAGAGGGGCACAAACCTTCCAGGGAACACCAAAGAAGACTGAACCCCAACATGAAGGAAGTGGTGAAGAAAGAAATAATTAACTGGTTGGATGCAGAAATCATTTTCCCCATCTCTGACAGCAACTGGGTTAGCCCGGTGCAATGTGTTCCTAAGAAGAGTGGCATGACGGTTGTAAAAAATGACAACAATGAGCTGATATGTACAAGAACCGTCACAGGCTGGATAATTTGCATGGACTATAGAAAATTAAATCTAGCCACCCGAAAAGACCACTTCCCACTTCCCTTCATCGATCAGATGCTTGACGGACTGGCAGGGAGGTCTCACTTTTGTTTTCTGGATGGGTACTCGGGGTACAACCAAATCTCCATTGCTCCAGAAGACAGAGAAAAGACCTCATTCACATGTCCATATGGAATTTTTTCCTTCTGAAGGATGCCCTTTGGCTTATGAAATGCACCCACAACATTCCAAAGGTGCATGATGACCATATTCACTGACATGGTCGAGGATATAATGGAGGTGTTCATGGATGACTTCTCAGTGGTGGGAAACTCATTCGATGAGTGCCTAGCAAATCTGACCCGAGTGCTGAAGAGGTGTATTGAGACTAACCTTGTACTTAATTGGGAAAAGTGCCATTTCATTGTACAAGAGGGTATAGTCTTGGGACACCTAGTTTCAAGCAAGGGAATCGAGGTGGATCGTGCTAAAGTTGATGTGATTGCAAAGCTTCCACCTCCCACTTTAGTCAAAGCAATAAGGAGATTCCTCGGGCATGCCGGTTTCTACCGGAGATTCATCAGAGACTTCTCCAAAATTGCCAACCCCTTGTGTAAGTTGCTAGAAAAAGAGAACCCTTTTGTGTTTTCTAATGATTGCAGGGTTGCATTTGAGGAGTTGAAAAAGAGGCTAGTCACGACACCCATCATTGTTGCCCCGGCTGGGAGAAACCATTCGAGCTTATGTGTGATGCCAGTGACTACGCAGTGGTAGCAATGCTAGGACAGCAGAAAGACAAGATAATAGACCCAATTTACTATGCAAGTAGGACGTTGAGTGGAGCCCAGCTGAATTACATTGTGACCAAAAAAGAGATACTGGCGGTGGTGTTCGCTTTTGACAAGTTCAGATCATACCTGATCGGGTCTAAGGTAATTTTTTACACTGATCATGATGCTCTCAGTTACTTGATTGAAAAGAAGGAGTCGAAGTCGCGCCTGATTCGTTGGGTGCTTCTATTGCAAGAATTCGACCTAGAGATCTGTGACCGTAAGGGCACGGAGAACTAAGTCGCGGATCATCTGTCGCGACTTGAAGGAGCTGAAAATGCAGTTGAGGCAGAGGATATTCTGGAAACCTTTCCAGACGAGCAGCTACTCGCCACAAGCCTGGAGGATGTGCCATGGTATGCAGACATTGCAAATTACCTGGCAAGTGGTATAGAGCCCTATGAACTCTCATCTGTGCAAAAGAAAAAGTTTTACCATGACCGCCGCATGTATTACTGGGATGAACCTTATCTGGTTAGAATTTGTATTGACAATATGATCCTGAGGTGCGTCCCCGAGATAGAACAATCTTCTGTTTTGCAGGCATGTCATGCTTCAACATATGGAGGGCATTTTGGAGGAGTCAGAACTGCGGCTAAAGTTCTAGAAGCTGGGTTTTACTGGCCAACTGTGTTCAACGATGCAGATCATTGGGTGAAGGGCTGTGATGAATGTCAGAGGACGGGGAACATTTCCCGTCACCATGATATGCCCAGGAACCCAATTCAATAGGTTGAGATTTTCGATGTATGAGGGATAGACTTCATGGGCCCCTTCGTCAGCTCCTACGATAATAAATACATACTTGTTGCTGTAGATTATGTGTCCAAATGGGTGAAAGCTGCAACACTCCCCACCAATGATGCAAGGGTGGTGGTAGGGTTCTTGAAGAAGAATATATTCACCCGTTTTGGGATCCCGAGGGCCATCATCAGTGACGGAGGCACTCACTTTTGCAATCGTGCCTTCGAAAAATTACTAGCAAAGTATGATGTGCGCCACAAGGTGGCAACCCCATATCACCCTAAAACCAGTGGACAGGTTAAAGTGTCAAATCCAGAAATAAAGAGTGTGCTGACTAAAATGGTGAACGCCACAAGAACTGATTGGACGAAAAAGCTGGATAATGCACTCTAGACCTACAGAACCGCTTTCAAAACACCAATTGGTATGTCACCATACAAGTTGGTGTTCGGGAAGGCCTGTCACTTGCCGGTAGAACTGGAACATAGAGCTTGGTGGGCATTGAAACAATTAAATCTGGATCTTGAGTCTGCAGGCACAAATAGAGTCACCAAACTGCATGAGCTAGATGAATTCAGGTATCTTTCTTTCGAGAGCACGAGGTTGTACAAGGAAAGAATGAAGAGGTTGCACGATAAGAACATTGTGGAGCAAAACTTCAAACTTGTAGATATGGTATTGCTTTATAACTCAAGATTAAGGATATTTCCGGGTAAATTCAAGTCCCGATGGTCTGGACCATTTCATGTGGTTGAAGTGCTTCCCTCAGGTCCCATAGAAATTGCTTCAACAAAAGATTCCCACACCTTCAGAGTTAATGGGCATAGATTGAAACTGTATGTGGGCATGGATGAACCCAAGGAAGTGTCTGTGATACATCTGATTGAACCTCAGAGGTCGAGCGAGCCTTAAATGCGCTCATATGCGTCGTGCCGCAACGTTAAATCAGGCACTGCATGGGAGGCAACCCATTGACTTGTTGTAATTGTCGTGCCACAACATTAACTAAGGCGCTGGTTGGGAGGCAACCCAATGTGCAGTATTTTTAGTATAGTTGAATTATTGTAAGTACTAACATATGCAGGTGTGCTCGGGCGAGGGTGGAATCCAGCCACTCTAAAGGAGAAGAAAGAAAACGATGAAACATTTTTGAGGCCTGGAGTAGCGTGGCCGCGCTAGTGGCCGCGCTAATCGTAGAACTTTCTGCCTGGGAGTAGCGCGGGCGTGCTAGTGGCCGCGCTAAAGGGCCTCATTTCTGCCTCGTCTCGACGCCACTAGTGCGGGCGCTCTAGTGACCGCGCATATTGCTATGTCTTATGTTTCACTAGCGCGGTCGCGCTATGAAGGCGCTAATGACCGCGCTAGTGCCATCGCGGTACAAGTAAGTTTTTTTACATTATTTTGCCCTTAATTTTTTATTACTTACCCAATCCTAACCCACCTCCCCCACATCCGCCTAAAATCACCCCCCCTATTCAACAACTCTTCTTCTTCTTCTAAAACTCTTCTCCCCTCCAAAAAACAAGCACTCACACACGCCGCAAGTCCCTTGCTCACTCAAACCCTAACCCACTTCTCCTCTTCTCACTCAATTATCACACCACATGTATGTGCTCTCTTTGCCATTTTTTATTTTTGGTAGTTTTCTTTTTAATTTGTTGTAGTTTTTTCTTCTTGTTTGTTTAGAAGTAATTGTAATGTATGCTTAGTGCTTGTGGGTGGTGGTATTTTGGGAGTTGTATCTCTTGATTTAGTTGGGTGATATGGTCATAATTGGGCTTCAACTTGATTAATTGGGGACTCTGGTGAATGATGCCCACCAAGTGTTTGGTTAAATGCAAACGGCAATGCTAATTGTGACCAATTGTAAAGGTGAAGTATGAGTAGCCACAGTTTGGTCACCTTGTTTATGTTGCGCTAACGATGTCCTTATTGTAGGTACAATGGAACCTCCTAGGAAGCGTCAAGCCCCCAGATCTTCTTCCAGCACCCAAGCGGGATCTCGAGGGCACGAGCGTCCACTGACACTCGGCCTTTCAATAGCAACAAGTTTGTATCCGCTAAGGCTCAGGACAAGTTTGCTGAGAAGGAATTGAAGGTGGCAATACCATAATGTGGCATAGATACAGAATCTCTCTAGCGTAACTGTCCAAGGATGTACGATGAGCTGATGCGGCGCCGGTTGGATGTGTTCTTTGAGGAGCCTGACGATGCCAATGCGATGATAGTGGGAGAATTTTATGCAAACTGTTCGGAGCATAGGAATCATGTAGTCACAGTGAGGAAGAAGCAGGTGAACGTCTTTGTGGAGGCCATTCAGAGGGCTTACCGACTGCCAGGTCTGGTGGCGGTAATAGAGGACGGATATGAGGCGTATGGTAGACGCTTCACTTAATGGGGACATGTTTCTTCCGATTATCTGTACCCCGGGCAAAGAGGTTCAGTGGTACAAGTACGGGAATAAGTTTTACTCTTCGGCACTCACTTTTGAAGCGAAGTGTTGGCTCTATCTGATCAAAAACCGCCTACTCCCATCCTAGAACACCTCTGAGGTGAATGCTCCTCGTGGGTGTTTGATCTGGTGCTTCATGACGGGCCACGACTTTGACGTGGCCAAGATAATCTACGAGTAGATGTTTGTTAGTTGCAAAGTTCAGAGGTATGGATACTTCTTTCCCTCTCTTGTAACTAGATTGTGCCTTGCAGCTGGGGTGTCGGGAAACTTGGCGGTAGATGATCATATCCCGCCTATACCACTAAAGAGTGGCAAGTACGGGGGTCAATGCAGCTTTTACCCGAAGGGTCGGGATCGATTTCCATAGGGATCTATATATGTGGGGGTTGAGTTCTAAGTGATCTAATGGTGCGTTGTGTTCTCAGTTGCACTTCTCATCACAGGGTTTTGTGGTTAAACTACGGTTTAGTCTAGTCGAAATTACAAGCTAACTAACTAATATCTTTTTGGATGTTTTCTCAATAGATAAAAGGGATTAGGGCTATGACTTTCTCCTAGGTGAATACTTAACGGGATCTAAAACCTAAGAAAAAGACGTTATGTTGGGGATTGTGATATAGCCAATGCACGGAATTATCCACTCTATACCTCTCGGTAGCTCGAGTGGATTTGCCCTAATTGTCTCTCTCGAGACCAATTGGGTGTCAAAATTCTGCAAGCAATTTAGGCTCAAGTAGGGTATTACTATCTCTAGGTTTAACCCGTTAATTGGGACTATCAATCTCTTGAGTACATCCCAATTCCTTGTTGGACTGATTTTCCTAGACTCAAGCTCTCTTTCTCAAGAAGACCCCAAGTCAAATATGCACCAATTAGTGTTTGCAACCACTAATTTAACATGGAAAACATAAATCAATCCAAATATCAACTACCCATAAACATCTAAGTCTTAAATCAAAAGACCCATCAAATACCCACACTAGAGTTAAGCCACAACCCTAGCTGATGAGTCTAGCTACTCATGATAATGAAAGAAAACAAAGAAATAGATGAAGAATAACCCATAGAATTTAATTACAAGCTAATACTTGAAGATTCAATGATAAACCCACTATAAAACTACTCAAAATAGTCTAAAACTGAGGTTCACGAGCTCCTGTCAAAGTTAGATTACAAAAGCTTACCTAAAAATGGGAAAAGAAAGTATTTATACTAGGCCAAATTTTCTGGAGAAAAATACCCCTGCTGGGGTACCGCGGATCGCACGAAATGCAGTGCGGCCGCGGTGAGGCTTTCTGGCTTCAAAAATATGCTCTTCGAACTTGACCACCGCGGGCCGCATAAAATTCACCGCAGCCGCGGTGGCTCCTACTGCGGTCGCACAAAATGGGTTGCGGACCGCACTGGCATTAATCTTCAATTTTTCCAGCTCTCTGAATATGATCATTGCGGACCGCACTAAATGGAATGCGGCCGCAGTGGATCTATTGCACTGTGCTTGGACTTGTTCTTGGTACTTGTGCTTGTTTCACTCTTTTTGAGCTGGTTTTGACTAATTGCCACCTTTTTTACCAAACCCTGCAAACAAGTACAACATGTAAGCCTTTGGGACTATTTTGTATACATTTTTAATCAAAACTCAAGCAAGAAGGAGTGTAAAATGAACTATAATCCCTAATTATCAACTCCCCCAAACTTAAGCTTTTGCTTGTCCTCAAGCAAATAAAATAATCCCCACCTCTTAAGAGTAAATCCAAGAAAATTCAGCTGCCCTAAAGTGACCTCTTCTAGCATCAATTGGGACTAACAATTGCCCTCAACTCAAATGAATCATTAACAACATTCAACCTTCTAAACACCATGGATTTAGTGTGACACAAGAGCATCAAGAGTTGACTCAACCCATCAAAGAAACTCTTTCTACTACTTTGGTCATTGTGGAACCCAAACTCATACTCCTCAACTCTCCCTAAGAAAACCTCACTTTTAGATTGTAGCACTCAGAGCGAGGATAAAGGAAGCACACTCATCTCTCTCAGAGAAAGGTCTCAACTCCGGCTCTAAGTACCATAAGCTTTCCCCTTATGTGAGTCGCCACTAATGTAAGCTTCATTCAACTCAAGATCATATAAGACTTTTGTGGAGATATAGTGAAGGATTTTGGTTCAAGGTAGGAAATATTTGGTCTAGGTGTGTTCCATCTTCCCTTAAGCACTTCATTTGTTTCACTTTTGCGTACATTCTCTTGACTTTTTGAGTCATTAAGCTCTTTCTGAGGGGTTAGAGAGACATACTGTCACTCCTTCTTGTTCATTTCAAACCTTTTTCTCCTTTCTAAACATTCCACATCTTTCATCTTTTTTCTTTCATTGATTCCCTTTATTTCTTCTAGATTGTTCATTCTTTTTGACTTTTTGATTTTTTCTTTCTTTTTCATTGCCTTTCCTTTTCTTCATTTTGTACATTTTTTCACTTTGTTGCATTCCTTGTCTCTCCCCCAAACTTATGCTTTTTCCCTGTGCTAAGGAAAGATAGGGTGCCAAGAGAGGGTCAGAACGGGTAAAGGCTTGTATCGTGACTTTTGAACGAAAAAGGTCTAAGGCTCAAAAGGGTTTATTAGAGATATTATCATTGGTAGGCCATGGAAGTTTTCAAGACATCATTCGGATCAAGGAGAGCCTATAATCACATCTCAAGTCAAACTACACTTATGATTTCGCCTAGACAAACATTCAGGGCAAGTTCTAGATTAATGGCTCGGGACTTGGACTTGCAATTCAAATTCTCACCACACAAGCTATGGGATTGCTAAAAAAACAGAGTCGGGGGCCCACAACGACCTTAGCTAAGATTTGAGCAACACAATGGTCCCGAAGAACCACGTGATGATTATCGGCCAACACAAGAGTATCAAGGTCACAACTTTCACCATTCTATACACAACAAATTTTTTTTTACCATAGGATCAAAGGCAAATGTGCTAGGCCCAAGTGAAACTTTGCTTGAGGCGCCATTACTCACTAGCTACTATTGACACAAAAAGCAAAAAGAAAAACAGACTCAAACCCTTAAGAAGTTTGTTAATGCCATCCATCATCGGGAAGAGCCACCCGGTTCATACAAATTCCACCTTTGAAAAGAATCGTGGCATTAAGAAAACCAAAGGCTTATTGCACGCAAAAATTCAAAACAAGAAGCTACAAAAATAAAATAAGAAGCTATGAAAGGAAAAATGCGAAAAGCAGAATAAATATATACAAGAGGGGATATAGTCGAATATACATAAGGGGGAATGAATATATACATCAGGAGGTAACTTTATATACAGACCAAAGTTGTAAAGTACGAAAAGTCAACTGAAATGGTAAAATTATGTACATACAAAAAAAAACGTAATAAAAGGAAATAGTATCATATATACAGTCATCCAAATAGGGATACCCCCTTAAATGAAAGCTAGCATTGTCCTCAATTCTAACTAATCAAAAAAAGCTCAAAATGGAATAAAATAAAGAGAGTAAAAAGAAATTCCTTATTGGCCCTCCGTCTGCATAGGCTCCTAGTGCTGGGTCCCTGGGTCCTCGGACTGCTCGGGAGCCTGTGGTTGGCTTTCTGTAACTTGTGTCTCTTCTGGGACCTGGGACTGTACCGGAATCTGGGGCTGCTCCTGTACTGGCATCTGGGGCTGGGTAGAGGAATCTCCCTGCGGGTCCGCCAACTCTATGACAGTATCAACAACTCGGGGAATCACCATCCTCCTCTTTGCTGGCCTATCTATCTTCTGCTCCGGCTCAGGCTGGGCTGCTGGGGATGGGTCATGCAATAACAGGTCCAATGGTCAGTGATCCGCCTTCATCTTCTCTACCTCCACCCTCAACTTCTTCATCGACTCCTTGGAAGCACGAGTCTTTCTCATTTTCTTTGTCTCTTTAGCAAGCTCCTTCAATGCATTTCCATGAGAATCAATAGCAGCCATGATCAACTTATGGTTCTCTAGGAGCTTCTTCTGGTTGTCCAGAAGCTCCTTGAGAGTGTCCCTCACTGACTGTGGGACCTGTGGCTGAGGAGGTGCAGATTAGGCTACCACCGATGTAGAAAATACAGACAACTTAGAAGTAGCTGCCTGCATCCAGTTGTTGATACTGGCGAGGGTCTGGCTAAATCGGTGGGCAGTCAAAGGATATGCTGTAGATGTGGGGATAACTGGGGCTGTAGAAGTGGAGGGACCTGGAGCAATGTCTGGGGTAGCTGAAGGAGGCTGAGTAGAAGCCACTACAACTACTAGCTCTTCAGACTGGCCAGTCGAAGCAGTGGATTTGCCCTTGTAGTTCTTGCTTTTAGGGTTGTCATAACCCTGTAGGCTATACCAAGAAAAGGGGGATTTTGGCTTTACCTTCACATCATATTTCCTTCATTCTACCTCTTGATCCTCGAAATACATAGTTAGGAATTTTGGGAAGGAGTAGGGTCTATCACCTTCGTTCACCACCTGTGTAATCACCTTGGACATCACATTCCCGAGGTTGATCGGGTACCTCCCCATGATCGATGCCACCAATACAGCTCGGGAAATAGGAAGAGAGTTTTCATGGGTGGTGGGGTCTAGCCTACTGCACACAAACGTCTCCCACCCTTTTGCTTCGAAGTTCAGGGTTCTCCTCAGAATTTTAACTCTCGCTTGAAACCATTATGGGGTGGTACCCGTGATTGCCAAATGATCTGCTAACCATGGACGGGCATCTTCCACCAAGCTAATTTCTCCAAGTATAATGTCTCATCCTCATCCAGGAAGTCAAGGTAATCATTGATTTTTTTTCCATAAAACATTACTGTCAAATTTCGCACCTTAGTCACTTTAGTGTCCTTTTTTATGTGGTCAACATTGGTGTAGAACTCCTTGACTAAGTGCTCATTGGCCTCCACCGCTTGGCATGAAAATAATCCCAGCCGGCTCTCTCTTTGAACTGTTTCAGTACATTGGGATTGTGAGGCAACTTGTCCTTTGTAATGAATTTCTGCTCTGGTATCAACTTCCTCTCGGACCACCATTCTCGGAACTTGTGATAGGCTGGTTCACTCACAAACCTGTCCTCCCAAGCTTCCGATTTCCTGGTTCTCTCCACTCCTCATACTTGAGGCTCACCCCCTTCTTCTTCTTCTACTAAATGCTCACCGGATAGTGAAGTTGTAGGTGAGGTAGAATATTCATTGTCACTTCTCGCAGTTGAGCCCTCAGACGACTCAGGATACCTTTGTACTAATGCTTGGGCAGTATGGGAGCCTAGAGGTGTATTTCTCAATCTCTTCCTCTCCGGCCAGTCAGGAATATACTCTAGCACAGATTCTGAGTCAGATGCCTCCCGGGAGGGCGCACACTCACTTCCCGAATAGGAAGAAGCTCTATCCATAGCTTTAATTGTTTTTCTGGTATCTTTGATACTTTTGCGGACTTGGGGAGTCAATTTAATCATCCCCTTTCCTCTACCCCGGGAGGACTCTCCTTTTCCCGGTTGTTTTCTACCACTGCCTCGTGATTGAACCATTGTCTGCAAGTGAAATTCAGTTTAAGTTTGTTAGTATCACAATATTAGAAGAATCAGTGAAGGATCAGTGAAGAATCAGATTGAAAGCAGCATTGTAGAACAGCCGATTGCGGACCGCACAAAATGAAGTGTAACTACAAAGAAGGTACCGCGGACCGCGCAAAATGCACCGCGGTCCGCATCGAGATGGGATTCAGACTACCCACTCTCTGATAAATGCCACAGCGGACCGCACAAAATGGTGTTGCGGTCCGCATTAAGGCACCGCAGACCGCACAAAATCCATCGCGGTCGCGGTCCTTATCTTGTAACCTCTCTGAATTCAACCCATGACGGTCCACACAAAATGGCATTGCGGACCGCGGTGAGCATTGAACAGTAACACTAACCTAGGGTTTCAAAATTTCGTCTCAATTTTAGCCTAAAATCACATACTATTGATCCCTTAGGTGTTTAATCAGTGTTTTTAAACTAATTAGTCCTAATTTAACTATTATTAAGCAAACCCTAGCATTGATTGAAAGAAAGGGGAAGAAAAAGAAGAAAAACAACTATTTAAAACAAAGTTAAACAACTAATAAATAAAATTAAAATTACCAGATGTGAGATGCAGTGTAGATGAATGAGATGTAGCAGGTGAAGTCAAGAAGCAGGAGTGATGAATAGTGTTTTTGTCTATTAAGTATGTAGAGAGCGAAAAGTTTGAAATGAAGGCCTCAGGTCCTATTTATAGAAAAAGGACCTGGGGCCCACGTCACTTACCCACCCGGACCGCACAAAATAGCACCGCGGTCCGCGGTACTCAGAAGCCAAGGACAATGAGGAGACATCCGCTGCGGACCGCAAGAATTGCAATGCGGCCACAATGGTCCACCGCAGTCCGCACAAAATGCATTGCGGCCGCGGTTGCAAACTTCAAAGAGCCCTTTTTCACTGTTAAATCACTCTGCAGACTGCATTGGAATGTTTCCCCCGCACTAAGGCCTTTGTGGCCGCACAAAATGCATCGCGGTCCGCACTGCAAACTTCAGAAAGTGCATTTGTTTCCAACTTAGTCCTGCACTGCATCAAAACAATCCTACAACACCTCACAACCAGTTAGTCCAAAAGAAAATCCTATACTACAAAGAAAATCAAAGAAGAAACAAAAAGAAATACACATGGGTTGCCTCCCAAGAAGCGCCTGATTTAACGTCACGGCACGGCGCATGTTACCATGTTCAAATGAATTTCATCAAAGCAACCACGTGGCTATCTTCAAATTTTCCAAGATAATGCTTGACCCGGTGCCCATTCACACGAAAAATCTCCCCATTCTTGTTCTTGAGATCCATAGCACCAAAGGGTGTAACCAATACAATTTCAAACGGGCCACTCCACTTGGACTTGAGTTTTCTCGAAAAGAGACGAAGTTTAGAATTGAAAATAAGCACCAAGTCTCCCACCTTGAACTCCCGGTCTTTTGCATATTTGTCATGGAGATACTTTATTTTCTCTTTGTACAGAGAGTAGCTAGTATATGCATGAAATCTGAACTCGTCTAGCTCATTGAGATGATCAACTCTGAGATTTGTAGTTGTATCCCAATCCAAATTCAATTTCTTCAAAGCCCATAGTGCCTTATGCTCCAATTCCACCGAAAGATGACAAGCCTTTCCATACACCAACCATTAAGGAGACATACTGATGGGGGTCTTGAAGGCGGTCCGGTAATCCCAAAGAGCATCATCAAGCTTCCGGGACCAATCAATCCGATTAGCATTCACTGTCTTGGCCAAAATATTCTTGATTTCACGATTAGACACTTCCACTTGGCCACTTGCTTGAGGATGGTACGGAGTGGACACCTTATGATTGACTCCATACTTGGTTAACAATGAATCGAAGTCCCTATTGCAAAAAGGAGACCCCCCATCACTGATGACGACACGGGGTGTCCAAAATCTTCTGAAAATATGCTTCTTCAGAAAACCAACCACACTTAGGGCCTCATTATTGGGCAAAGCCACGGCTTCAACCCATTTCGAAACATAGTCCACCGCACGAGTATGTTAGTGTTTCCACATGAGCTAACAAAGGTCCCCATAAAATCAATGCCCCAAATATCAAAAATATCCACCTCAAGAATTGTAGTGAGAGGCATCTCATCTTTCTTGGATATGCCACCCATT
>ML532859.1:36442-51873 GCA_005239535.1 Nicotiana rustica
ACGGTTCATCCCAATAATAATCCATGCTATCCTGTCTAAGCATCTTCCTTTGGTTAGAAGAGAGCTCAAACGGACAACACCAGTGACAATGTAGTTGGCGATGTCCGCGAACCATGGCATTTCTTGCATAGTAACGGAGAGAAGTTGTTCATCTGGGAAGCTATCATCAATCTCAAGCCCATCACTAGGTCGCCCTTGCTCCTCCAAATGGGAGAGATGGTCGGCAACTTGGTTCTCACTCCCCTTTCTATAAATGATCTCCAAATAAATCTCTTGAAGCAATAACACCCACCGCATAAGTCTAGCCTTGGAATCCTTTTTCATCATGAGATACCGGAGTGCCGCATGGTCGGTGTGAACTATGACCTTGGCACTCATAAGATAAGGACGGAATTTCTCCATTGCAAAGACTATAGCCAATAACTCTTTTTCGGTGACGGTGTAGTTCATTTGGGCGGATTTCATTGTCTTGCTTGCATAGTAAATGGGGTGAAAGATCTTGTTCACCCTTTGGCCCAAAATCGCACCCACCGCCACATCACTTGAATCACACATTAGCTCAAAAGGAGAGCTCCAATCTGGCACGGTGATAATTGTCGTGGTGGTTAGCTTGTGCTTCAACAACTCAAATTCACTAATGTAATTCTCATCAAAGTGGAATTTGGCATCTTTATCTAATAACTTGCAAAGAGGATTGACCACCTTCGAAAAGTCCTTAATGAAGCGCCGGTAGAACCCGGCATGCCCAAGAAAGCTACGGACTCCCTTTACCAAAGTTGGAGGTGGCAATTTAGAAATGACCTCAATCTTGTCCTTGTCTACTTCAATTCCATTCCTTAAGATTTTGTGGCCCAAAACTATCCCTTCTTCAACCATAAAATGGCATTTTCCCCAGTTGAGCACTAGGTTGGTTTCTTCACAATGAGCGAGAACTTTATCAAGATTGTTCAAGCATTCATCAAAGGAGTCCCCAACCACGCTGAAATCATCCATGAATACCTCTAGAAAGTCTTCAACCATGTCAGTAAAAATTTCCATCATGCACCGCTGAAATGTAGCAAGTGCATTCCACAATCCAAAAGGCATCCTGGAAAAAGCAAATGTTCCATAGGGACAGGTGAAGCTTGTCTTTTCTTGGTCCTTCGGAGCAATCAAGATTTGGTTATAGCCTGAATACCCGTCCAAGAAGCAATAGAAAACTCTACCCGCAAGTCTGTCAAGCATTTGGTCCAAGAAAGGTAATGGGAAGTGATCCTTGCGAGTCACCTTGTTCAATTTGCGGTAATCCATGCATAGCCGCCAACCTGTGACTGTCCTTGTTGGAATAAGTTCATTCATGTCATTTTGAACCACGTTCAAACCACCCTTTTTTGGAACACAATGAACCGGAGAAGTCTAAGCACTATCTAAGATTGGGTAGACGACCCCTGAATCAAGCCACTTGATTATTTATTTCTTTACAACTTCTTGCATTGCTTTATTTAGCCTCCGTTGATGTTCTACGGAAGGATTTTCTCCATCCTCGAGAATGATTTTGTGCATACAAAATGCGGGGCTGATTCCCCGAATATCTGCAAGTGTCCATCCTATGGCCTTCTTCCTCCTTTGTAACACTTTGAGAGTAGAGTCTACATGCAATTTGGTTAGGCAAGATGAAAGTATAATAGGTAAAGTACGATAAGGACCAAGAAATTCATACCTGAGGTGTGTTAGAAGTGGCTTCAAGTCCAATGTAGGTGGCTCTTCAATTGAAGGCTTTGTTGGAGGAGTTTTCCAATTCTCCAAATCTAAGGATGACTTTCGAGGACCATATGAGTAAGAACCCATGCCTTGTAGAGCATTGGTACTCTCGATCAATCCATCCACCACAATATCATCATGGTTCAATAAAGCTGCCTCCCCGGGATCTTCAACATTTATCATTGAGCTTGTTTCATCAATAATGACCTCGATGACAAGGTCCATGAAAAAACATACTTCCATGCTATTGGGTTGCTTCATTGACTTGAACACGTCGAACACAACCTTTTCATCGCCCACCCGGAAGGTGATATCACCGGCCTCCACGTCAACTAAGGCCTTCCCCGTTGCAAGGAAGGGCCTTCCCAAAATGATAGGAACTTCATAATCCACCTCACAATCCAACATAACAAAATTCGGGGGCAAGATGAACTTGTCAACCCGCACCAAAACATAATCAATGATTTCTAAAGGCCTCTTCATATATCGATCCGCAATTTGAAGACTCATGGAAGTAGCCCGAGGTTGACATATCCCCAAAGTTTTGAAGACCGAATATGGCATCAAGTTTATGCTAGCTCCAAGGTCACACAATGCTTTGGCTAAATCCGCGCTACTAATTGTGCAAGGAATGGTGAATGCCCTGGGGTCTTTGATCACACTCAACTGTGTCTATTAAAAGACTAAGCGGGCATTGCAAATATAATACGGGGTATTATGCCCAGAGTCGAATCCCACAGGGAATTAACGTATCAATTGTTGTTTTTAGAGTACTAGATTCTTAATAGACAACTTTCTCAAACTTTATAATTATCACTTTGCTTTGTTTATACTACTACAGTTGAACAAAATTAATAACTAAAGCTTTAACTAACAATATTGTTTAAACAATGATGATAAAGGTCTAAGGTTATGGTTTCCCCCATTGTTGATTTCCCTTATTGTATATTTCCTATAGTTTTGAGTTAGTTATATCTATCAATCATGAACCCTCCAGTTATCATAAATCTCTCTCAAGTAATTATGAAAATTTACTAGACGCACTTTCTCAAGTTACGCTAGCTAGATTTCAATACAGTTCACTTTAGATTGCACCCCAGGTATCGTTATCTCTAATCCAACCTCTAAACCCTTGGTTATGACTCTCGCCTATACTCCGGGAGTGATTTTGTTCAAACAACTACCTAAATATGCACTCTCTCTCAAGTAGATACATACTAAATAGGAACAGCTAATTGAGGGCCCTTCAATCAACTACAACAAGAACGTAGTTGAACAAATAAAGATTAGCAACCAAACCAAAACTATATTAATATATCAACAAGTTCATCCTTAACAGGTTCCACCAACAACCTTAGAATAGAGAAATTAGCTACTCATGCTCAAGAATAACAAAAACCCAAAATAATTCATAATACTCCAAAATATTGATGAAACGAAGAAGAAAATAAAACTCTAATTGTTGATTGTCTTCTCACAATGAGTTTGCCTCCTACTTGAGCCTAAAAATAGATATATCCCCCTCTTGGGCGGATTTACAATGTTTATATAGGGTTTTGGAAAATAAATCCCGTGTTTTGCACTTAAGTTCTTCAAGTTCCAGATTTTCCAGCATTCGCCCGCGATCGCAGCAGGAACGCGGCGCGACCGCGGTCGCCTTCAGTGATTTATTTAACTGCTGACTTCCACTGCGGTCCATTCGCGGTCGATCGCGGCCGCGGTGGACCTTGCTTCAGCCAAATTCGACTCTTTTTCTTGTGCAATTCAACGGGTTCTCTTTGATTGGCCTCAAACTTCCTTAATTGACTCCAAATTGCTCCAAAGTTCTCTTTTGGTAGAATATATCCTGCAAAGCACGAAAAACACTAATCAGAGCATTTTGTTATCAATATTTACATTAAAAACATCATAAATTGTGGTTCATTAGGGGCGAAACTATAGTCTAATTCACCTATTATCAGTCTTCAAGTTTGGGTGCCATTGAGTGCCACTCAATATCGAGGACAGCATGTGCTTATTGTCCTCTTTTTTTTCTTTTTCTAAGTGGCTTCACTTTTGCCTTTTATTTCTCTTTTTTTTTTCCGTACCTTTGCACCTTTCATTCTATTTCCTTGTTTTCCTTACAAACCACACCACCACCCCACACTTTGACTTTTACATATTATCTAACAATTCAAGTGATCATGGGAGGTACATGGTTCAAACAGACAAGCTATTCAAACAATTGGATATGGTTCGTTATGTGGTTATCAAAGAAATAGGATTTAAGCTCAAAAGGGTTAACTATGGTCAATTGCTTTCAGGTGGAGATACATTTATGTCAGGCTTCACAAAGAAATGCCTATATCCTTTCTAAGACTGAACAAACTTCTATTTCGTTTTGTACACACACATGGCAAGTTCTAGGTATCAAATGCAGACATAGAATATGATGCAACTACCTCACACACACATGGCACATAATCCAATCCAAATTGGTTCATCAACACACTCAAGAGAGTATTCAAATCAGTTACAGTGTGCAAAATTAAGGCATTATACAAGAGTCCACAAATGAGCCTAAGCGTCATACCCTAGAGTTTGTTTTGATTTTCAGGTGTAACACACTACGAGTTGCATTCTTTTCATTCCCCTTCTCACCCAAGAGAATCCTAATAACTACAAACAAAAATAAAAATCTAACTACACCTGGTTCAAGCTAAACCCTTGGAAAAGAACCGTGGTCAAAAGAAAAACCAAGGGGGAGTTACTACACTACCTAAAAGGAAAATAAAAAATCTTTTTGGTATTTTCTTTAGACTAACTTCCATCAAGAAGACTGTTAAGTGGTCCGTCATCAGGAAGAGTCCCCTACATTTTCTATTTTTTTTTACTTTCTTTCTTTCGACTTAATGCCCTCAAGAGACTCGTCAAAGGTGTCCATCTTCGGGCTAAGTCGACTAATAGAAAAATCATTAAACACATTATATACACTAAGAAAAAAAAAGGTATCACATATACAACAACAAAATGTCCCCTACCCCACACTTTAAAATTTGGCATGTCCCATGTCAATTAACAATAAAAGTACACAGGGGTAAGGAGACTTCCCTGGTGCTCACTCATCATCTGAAACAGTGGACGGGTCCACATTGCAGGCCCTTCCTAATGCGCGAAACCACGCCATGAAGATCCTCTCCGACCTAGCCTGTCGGGTGGACATAGCATCCATCCGGACGTGAAGGGCATCCACAGACGTGCGCAAGTTGGCCACATCCTCCTCCAGAGTTGCCAGCCTGGGACCGGGCCGGTACCTAGAGGGACCTGCCCCATCATGAGACCTCCGAGGTGGTGCAGCAGGAGGAATGATCTCATCATCATCAATCTCTATAGGTGCCGGAGGTTCTTTTCCCACATTAATCTTACCAGCTCTGAACGCTGCTTTCATTGGCAGTTTTCCGTCATCGGACCTATTGGGAAGATTGTCCATCTTGCACAACCGAGTCACAAGGGAGGGGAAGTAGAGCCCTTTTGTCACCTCAGGCGACCTTATAAACATTTCATCGAGGAGCACACGGGCTATATCAAAATCCATACCATTCAGAAAACACCAGACCATCACTACCCGAGGAGCGTTAACATCTGTGGTGTTGCTGGTGGGTAGGAAACGACTGCAGATAATCGTAAAACAACACTTAGCTTCCCAAGTGAAGGAACTAGAGTTCAGAGTGATTTTCTCCTTCACCCAAGTAGGCCTCCCTCCTACACAAATAAACTCGACTAGCATTGGCCAGTTGACTGGTGGAGCTTGGTAGGCCTGGTAATAATCAATATCTCCCGAGAAGGTCGGCAGCCTGTAAGCCCGACGTATAGCATCCACGGAGGCATCCACCCTCGTCCTCCTGACAGTAATAGTCTTGTGTATATGCTCAGGGCAATTAGCATAAAACTCTCGGACCATCATAATATTGGCTTCTTCCGGGTCCTCAAAAAGTATGCCCAACTGGCGCCTTTGAATTTCATTGAACATGGCCGGGTTTTCATTCTGTAAGGCAGCCCTGTCGATTGGCACCTCGTGGACCAATTTCTTGTCAGACTTAGCTCCAAACCGGTCCTCAGCCTCCTTGGACACAAATCGGGATGAATCAAACCGGCAAGTTCCCTCAGTGTTACATCGCTTGCGGGAATGTGCCATGATACCTGCGATAAAAAGGGACAAAAGTTAGAGGGTGCCCAAAATACATGCCTATCGGGTGATTACTCAGACTTCACCACCACGATGGTCACAAACCGCCCAAACTTGTCCAATGGGGCCACTTTACCAACACTATATGGGCATAATTGTTAACAAATATACATTGGATCCATCTATATTAAATCTCTCCCAAATTGCAACACAACGGACACACATTGGCCCCCATATAGACTCCTCCCAAACTTTCAACACACACGCACCAACACACATCCCCACCACACAAAAAGCTTCCACCATTGTTAATCAAGCACCAACAAACCCACATAAACTCAAAGTGGGCATACCCACCATAAAACAAGTAAAATGTAGTGGAGAACTACCATTACACAATAATACACAAAGATCTACTACAACAATAGCAAACTAAAAGCAAAAAATTAAAAAGAAGAAGAGAAAAAACAAAACTTACTTGATAGAAGAGGGAGAAGACAACAATGGGGGGTGGGAGATGAGAGAGGGAGAAGGGTGTTGTGTTCTTTCTGTTGGGCGAGGGGGAAATGGGGGTAATGGGTAGGGTAGTGTATTAAAAGGAAATAAAAAGAAAAGAAAATTAATAATTTAAAAAGACAGAAAACGTACTTGGGCTGGACATGGCCTGCCGCGGTCGACCGCGGCCGCGGTGGGTTCAGAGAGCTTATTTTACCGCGGTCGCGGTGGGTTCAGAGGGCATATTTAACCGCGGTCGACCGCAGCCGCAGTGGGTTTAGAGAGCTTGTTTTACCGTGGTCGCGGGAGGTTCAGAGAGTGCATTTCACCGCGGTCGCGCCGCGGTTCATCGCGGACGCGGTGACGGACGTACGAGAAAACATTTCATCTCCAGATGTCACCGCGGTCGCATCGCGGTAGCGGTGGCCTGATTTCGAAGGTTACTGTGTTTTTACCCTGTTTTCACCTTACTAGAGTTGTTTTATGCCCCAGTCTTTTGCTCAACACACATCCAAGCTTGTCCTGCACACTCAAAAACTCGTCAGACCCCACTACATCAATTACTACATAATAAAAAGAGAAAACATTATCATCATGGGTTGCCTCCCACGCAGCGCTTGATTCAACGTCGCAACACGACGTAGACTGAGCGCATTTAAGGCTCGCTCAACCTCTGTGGCTCAAAGAGATGCACCACAGACAATTCTTTAGTCTCATCCATTCCCACATACAGTTTTAGTCGTTGTCCATTAACCTTGAAGGCATTGGACCCATCTTCAGTTGCTATCTCCATAGCCCTAGAGGGGAACACTTCGACCACTTTAAATAGCCCAGACCATCGGGACTTAAGCTTACCAGGAAACAGTCTCAACCTTGAATTATATAGTAAAACCTTGTCTCCGAGTTTGAAATTTTTGTCCACAATATTCTTGTCATGCAACCTCTTCATTCTCTCCTTGTATAGCCTTGTGCTCTCAAATGCCTGATATCGGAATTCCTCCAACTCATGCAGCTCTGTAACCCAATTTTCTCCCGCAGCATCAAGGTCCATGTTTAATTGCTTCAGTTCCCACCAAGCTCGATGTTCTAGCTCCACAGGAAGGTGACAGGACTTCCCAAATACCAACTTGTATAGAGACATACCAATTGGTGTTTTGAATGCAGTCCTATAGGCCTAGAGTGCGTCATCAAGCCTTTTTGCCCAATCAGTTCTTGTGGCGTTTACAGTTTTGGTTAGCATACTTTTGATCTCACGGTTTGAGACCTCCACCTGCCCGCTTGTTTGAGGGTGATATGGGGTTGCCACCTTGTGGTGCACATCATACTTAGCCAGCAGCTTCTCAAAGACACGATTGCAAAAGTGCGTGCCCCCGTCACTAATGATGGCCCTTGGAATCCAGAATCAGGTGAATATATTCTTCTTCAAGAACCCCACCACCACTCTTGCATCATTGGTGGGGAACGCTTCATCTTCCACCCATTTAGACATGTAATCTACAGCAAAAAGTATGTACTTATTGCCGTAGGAACTGACAAAGGGACCCATGAAATCAATCCCCCATACATCAAACACCTCAACTTCTTGAATTGGGTTCATTGGCATCTCATGTCGATGGGATATGTTCCCCGTTCTTTGGCACTCGTTACATCCCTTCACCCATTGGTGAGCATCTTTGAAAACAGTTGGACAGTAGAAACCGGCCTCTAACACCTTTGCTGCTGTCTGAACTCCTCCAAAATGTCCTCCATATGGTGACGCGTGACAAGCCTGCAAACCAGAAAATTGTTCTATCTCGGGGATACACCTTCGGATCATGTTATCAATGCAAATTCTAAACATATGAGGTTCGTCCCAATAGTAATTGCGGCAGTCACGATAAAATCGTTTCTTTTGAATAGAGGAGAGTTCATAGGGTTCAATGCCGATGGCCATGTAGTTTGCAATATCTGCATACCATGGCACATCTTCCACACTCGTGGCTAGCAGCTGCTCATATGGAAAGGTTTCTAGAATTTCCTCAGACTTAATCACATTCTTAGCACCTTCAAGGCGTGACAGATGGTCAGCGACTTGGTTCTCCGTGCCCTTGCGGTCACGAATCTCCAAGTCAAACTCTTGAAGAAGTAACACCCAACGAATTAGGCGCGGCTTAGACTCTTTCTTATCAACTAAATATCGAATGGCTGCGTGATCAGTGTACACGATCACCTTCGACCCGATCAAGTAAGACCTGAACTTGTCAAAGGAAAACACGACAACCAACATCTCTTTTTCAGTTACCGTGTAGTTCAGCTGAGCTCCACTCAAAGTCCTACTTGCGTAGTAAATTAGGTGCATTACCTTATATTTACGCTGACCCAACACGGCTCCCACAATGTAGTCACTAGCATCACACATGAGTTCAAACGGTTGCTCCCAGTCGGGGGCAACTATAATTGGTGTTGTGACTAACCGCTTCTTCAGTTCCTCAAAAGCCACCTTGCAATCATCAGGAAACACAAATGGGTTATCTTTTTCAAGAAACTTACAGAGGGGGTTGGAAATCTTGGAGAAGTCCTTGATGAATCGTCGGCAGAACCCGGCGTGCTCCAGAAAGCTACGAATAGCTTTCACTGATCTGGGAGGTGGAAGTTTTTCGATCACATCGACTTTGGCTCTGTCCACCTCAATACCTTTACTCGACACCAAGTGCCCCAAGACGATCCCTTCTTGTACCATGAAATGGAACTTCTCCCAATTAAGCACAAGATTCGTCTTGATGCACCTCTTCAGGATACGGGTTAAATTTTCTAAGCACTCATCGAATGAATTCCCCACTACTGAGAAATAATCCATGAAGACCTCCATAATATCTTATACCATGTCTGTGAAAATGGCCATCATGCACCGTTGGAATGTTGCAGGTGCATTGCAGAGACCAAATGGCATCCTCCTGAAAGAAAACACCTCGTACGGACATGTAAATGAGGTCTTTTCCCTGTCTTCCGGGGCAATAGAAATCTGGTTATACCCCGAGTACCCGTCAAGGAAACAAAAGTGAGACCTCCCTGCTAGCCTGTCGAGCATTTGATCAACGAAGGGAAGTGGGAAGTGGTATTTGCGGGTGTCAAGGTTCAACTTTCTATAATCAATGCATTTTATCCAGCCCGTGACGGTTCTTGTGGATATCAATTCATTTTTATCATTATTTACCACCGTCATGCCACCCTTCTTTGGGACACACTGCACTGGGCTAACCCAGCTGCTGTCAGAGATGCGGAAAATGATTCCCACGTCTAACCACTTGATGATTTCCTTCTTCACCACTTCCTTCATGTTCAGGTTCAAGCGCCTTTGGTGTTCCCTGGAAGATCTGTGCCCCTCTTCCAGGAGAATATTATGCATACAATATGCCGGGCTGATCCCTTTGATATCTGCCATGGTCCAACCAATGGCAGTCTTAGACTCAGAGAGCACCTGTAATAACTGTTTTGCCTGCACATCTAGCAAACTGGATGAGATAATAATAGGTAGTGTAGAATTAGGGCCTAGAAATGCGTACCTGAGATGGGCTGGCAATGGTTTCAACTCTAATTTGGGTGGTTCTTCCACAAAGGGTTTAGTTGGCGGGCTCTCTCTTTTATCTAAGTGAAATGGTTCAAACTCGAGAGCCCCCGGCCAGACCCCTTTACCTTCTAGTGCTAACACCCACTCTGCCAATTTCTTACCATTTACATCATCCAAGTTCATCAAACATGCAACAAGGGGGTCCTCAATAGTCAAGGACGTATCATCTTCCTCTAGTATCACATCTACGGAATCAATTAGAGAATAGTTGGCCAACTCACTCCGTCGCCTCGTGGATTTTTGCACGTTGAATGTGATTTCTTCGTCATTCAGCCTCATCTTGAGCTCCCTAGTCTCACAATCAATGAGAGCTCTGCCTGTGGCCAAAAATGGCCTTCCCAAGATTATGGGAATCTCTTCATTCACACGACAGTCTAATATCACAAAATCAGCAGGGGACACAAACTTCCCCACTTGCACCAACACATCATCGAGAATACCCGACGGTCTCTTCACCGTCCTATCAGCTAGTTGCAGCAGCATGGAAGTAGGCCTGGCTCTACCAATACCTAGTCTCTTATAAATGGCCAAGGGCATTAAATTAATGTTGTCCCCCAAATCACACAGAGCTTTGGCGAAAGCAAAATTGCCAATGGTGCAGGGAATTGTAAAACTCCCTGGGTCAGACAACTTTTCTGCAATAGGACGTGTCACCACAGCACTGCAAGTCTGAGTAAGGGTAATAGTAGCCAAGTCTTGGAAATCAAACTTTCGGGACATCAAGTCCTTCATCATCTTATCATATCCAAGCATTTCTTTCCAAGCATCTATCAACGGAATGTTTACTTGTATCTGCTTCAGCATATCCAAGAACTTTTTATACTGCTCATCTTTTTGGTATTTTGCCAGCCTTTGAGGGAATGGCGCTGGCGGTCTCTTCTTTCCCATGATCTGGGCCTTCTCCTTCTCGACTACCACCTCTATTACTGGCTCTGGGGTTACCTCCAATTCTTTCTCAGCCTCACTCTGCCCACTGGGTTCTCCTTCAGTAGTTTGTAATGTTACTTTGGTCAAGGTTGTAGACTCATCAAGTTCAATTGGCACTTACACTAGTGTCTCTGTCTGCCTGCTTTCATGAGCCAACTCTTGTTCCAAGTCTAAGTCCCTGCCATTTCGGAGACTCACTTCCATCAGCTGCTTCGGGACCTGGTCATTAGGATTCACCTGAGTGTCAGCAGGTAAAGTTCCAAGAGGACGATTGTTCACTGCCATTGAAATTTGGCCCAGCTGCACCTCAATATTTTTGATAGCCGAGTCATGTGCATCTACTCTTTCACTTATATTGGCAGTTGACCCAATCACTTGTTGCATCATTTCTTCAAACCCGGAAAACCCATCTTCTTGCCTCCCCCCGTGTTGTTGCTGAGGGGGATGATATGCCTGCTGCTGAGTTTGATTATTGTATCCCTGAGGCCTTTGGTACGGTGACACATTACCATGAGGTCTCATGGCACCCATGTTTCCATTGTTATGTTGCTGATGAGGTGGTCTATATGGTTGAACTTGCTGACCCCAGTTCTGTCCCCCTTGTCTTTGGCCTCCATAATTTGACACATAATTCATGTTTTCTGGGTAAGAAGGGTGATCACAATCTGCATTCCACTGATTACCAATTGGCTGACTAATGCATGAAGTGCATAAGCCCCCATTGGTAGTATCCACGATATGAACCTACTGCTTAATCCCTGATTCCTCTACCTTCTTTGTCAGAATACTCATTTGTGTCATCAGAGTAGCCATGTTCTCAGCCATAGCGTTGGACGGATTTAATGACACTGAGTGAACAACAGGGGTAATAGGAGCACCCCTGGTTGTCCATCCTGAGTTCTGTTCCATTGTATCGAGTAAAATCTAGCTCTCTCTCCATGTCTTACTAAGGAATGCTCCACCAGCGGAAGCATCGACATTGGCTTTCACACCATCAGCCAGACCCATATAGAATCGTTGTCCCAACATCTGCTCAGGAATACCATGATGAGGACAGATAACCAGCATCCCTTTAAAGCGTTCCCATGTCTCTTGCAATGTCTCCATGGGCTTCTGTCTGAATCTTATGATGTCGTCAATCTGCTGTGTTGTCTTGTTTGGTGGATGAAATTTACTCATAAACTGCTTGACCAACTCCTCCCAAGTTGTAATTGAGTTGATAGGGAGGGAATTGAGCCAAGTCTGGGCAACTCCTGTTACCTAGAACGGAAACAATAACAGTCTTAATACTTCCGGGGTAACATTTGGCTGCATCTGGGTCTTGAAGATGGACAAAAAGTTCTTTAAGTGCTGCTGAGGATCCTCGACGTACGACCCCGAAAATAGCCCCTTATTCTGCAACAAGTGCAACATGTTGTTTGTAATATGGAAAGATTATGCTTCAATACGAGGGACCAAATTGCGGTCGCCAAGTTGTCAGTTGTGGGTTGTGCCCAGTCGTATAATGGCGCCTCAGGTACAATGGGTATCTGAGGCGCTGCAATTCTTGCAGCAGAGTCGACCACACCATCGCCGACATCCCCAGCATTCAGGTTGTTTCTGTTATTCAAATCTGCCATGTCTGGTTCTATGTGTTCAATGTTTGATTGTTGTTTGCTTCTCCTGTTGGCCCTGTTCAACGCCCTGAAAACTTTTTTGGAATCTGGCAATGCTTCAAATATGTTACCAGCTCTCGAAGAGTTTCTAGGCATGCACATGTACCACAGGTTTCGCAAACGTTAGAAATTCAATATATATGTGAACTCAAAGAAACTTGACTATACTTAAGAATTTTCGTCTTTTTTCTTCAACTACACTTGATAATACCGTTAATTCCCCGGAAACGGCGCCAAAATTTGATCACGCTCAACTGTGTCTATTAAAAGACTAAGCGGGCGTTGCAAATATAATCTGGGGTATTATGCCCAGAGTCGAATCCCACAGGGAATTAACGTATCAATTGTTGTCTTTAGAGTACTAGATTCTTAATAGTCAACTTTCTCAAACTTTATAATTATCACTTTGCTTTGTTTATACTACTACATTTGAACAAATTAATAACTAAAGCTTTAACTAACAATATTGTTTAAACAATGATGATAAAGGTCTAAGGTTATGGTTTCCCTCATTGTTGATTTTCCTTATTGTATATTTCCTATAGTTTTGACTTAGTTATATCTATCAATCATGAACCCTCCAGTTATCATAAATCTCTCTCAAGTAATTATGAAAATTTACTAGATGCACTTTCTCAAGTTACGCTAGATAGATTTCAATACAGTTCACTTTAGATTGCACCCCAGGTATCGTTATCTCTAATCCAACCTCTAAACCCTTGGTTATGACTCTCGCCTATACTCCAGGAGTGGTGTTGTTCAAACAACTACCTAAATATACACTCTCTCTCAAGTAGATACATACTAAATAGGAACAGCTAATTGAGGGTCCTTCAATCAACTACAACAAGAACGTAGTTGAACAAATAGAGATTAGCAACCAAACCAAAACTATATTAATATATCAACAAGTTCATTCCCAACAGGTTCCACCAACAACCTTAGAATAGATAAATTAGCTACTCATGCTCAAGAATAACAAAAACCCAAATAATTCATAATACTCCAAAATAATGATGAAACGAAGAAGAAAATAAAACTCTAATTGTTGATTGTATTCTCACAATGAGTTTGCCTCCTACTTGAGCCTAAAAATAGATATATCCCCCTCTTGGGAGGATTTACAATGTTTATATAGGGTTTTGGCAAATAAATCTCGTGTTTTGCACTTAAGTCCTTCAAGTTCCAGATTTTCCAGCATTCGCCCGCGGTCGCGGCAGGAACGCGGCGCGACCGCGGTTGGCTTCAGTGATTTATTTAACTGTTGACTTCCACCGCGGTTCATCCGCGGTCGACCGCGGCCGTGGTGGACCTTGCTTCAGCCAAATTCGACTCTTTTTCTTGTGCAATTCAACGGGTTCTCTTTGATTGGCCTCAAACTTCCTTAATTGACTCCAAATTGCTCCAAAGTTCTCTTATGGTAGAATATATCCTGCAAAGCACGAAAAACACTAATCAGAGCATTTTGTTATCAATATTTACATTAAAAACATCATAAAGTGTGGTTCATTAGGGGCGAAACTATAGTCTAATTCACCTATTATCAGTCTTCAAGCTAGGGTTCCATTGAGTGCACTATTGCATTCACATGGTGAGTCATCTTTATAGTTTCGCACTCCATTAACCTTTTCTTTGTGACCAAGTCCTTCACGAACTTGGCATACCCGGGCATTTGCTCTAAAGCTTCAACTAAAGGGACATTGATGGATAAGTTTTTCATCATGTCGATGAATTTCTTGAATTGGTTATCATTATTTTGCTTCGCCAACCTTTGAGGATAATTAGGAGGAGGACTAGGCAATGGGGCCTTTGCTTTTGACACAATCAGCTGGGGAATGTCAATTACGTGTTCCCTAGACGGGTTCACGTCACTTTGAGTTTCATCCTCATGATCATGAATATCAATCCTCACTTCACTAGTTGTTGGCTCCTCAACTACATGCTCAACCTCAATCAGAACCTTATCATTTGGCAAGTCATCCTCATCACCAACAACTCTCTTTTGTTTAGAAGAACTAGCCTCACTGCCTCGTCTACGCCTTGTGGTCACCGCCATGACATGACCGGTATTGTTGTTGTTGTTGTTCCCACCCTTGGGGTTCACCACAATATCACTTGGTAGTGATCTCTTCGGGCGTGTGTTCAAGGCTTGAGAGATTTGTCCCATTAGCACTTCAAGATTTCGAATGAAGGTGTTATGGGAGGCAAGTTGAGCATCCGAATCCGCATTGCGACCCATCATTTGTTTGAACATTTTCTCAATTCTACCCATATCATTACTTGTGGAACCTTGTTTGTGATTTATAGGGTGTGGATTGTTGGGTTGTTGGTACATCGGGGGCCTTTGAAAGCCCGACCCCCGGTTACCGTTTCCACCCCAATTTTTGTTATTATTGTTCCCGCTCCAATTGTTATTACTGTTGTTCCCCCAATTTCTTGAATTGTTGTTCCCCAAATTGCTTGAATTGTTGTTCCCCCAATTGCTTGAATTGTTGTTCCCCAAATTGCTTGAATTGTTGTTCCCCCAATTGCTTGAATTGTTGTTATTATTCCAATTGTGTTGCCTTTGATTGTTCCAATTTTGGTTGTTGCCTTGATTGTTCCCTTGTCCTTGATATTTGTTGGCATACATGACATCCTCATCTTGATCATCATAAGAATCCTATTGACTATACCCACTCAATCCTTGGTCACCTTGAACATTGTTGTTTTGCATTTGATTCCACGAAGTCTTCTCTTGTTCACCAAAACATTAACCCCCTCCATAGCATTCACTTGCTTCGACCCTTGTAATTGTTGAAGCTGTGCCTTAGCAAGTTGATTCATGGTGGTGGTAAGCTCG
>ML532859.1:59319-101631 GCA_005239535.1 Nicotiana rustica
CGGGCCTACGTCTCGGAACTCGATAAAATTTATACCATAATGATTCTCATCCTCCCACGAGTTTATACATATCAAGAACACTGAAATCGGAGTCCAAATGACCCCTAAAATCCCCATTTAAAGGTCTCTTAATCTCAAGCCCTAATTACCCCATTTTTGCACTGATTATCCTTAAGTTTTCACTACTAATTAGGCCTTTAATCACATATAAACGAGTTATGAAGTCAAGAATATTACCTCCAAGTGATACCCCTTTGGCTTCCTCGAAAATATCTCTCAAAAGCTTCAACCCCGTTCAAAAATGGTGGAAAAGTGAAGAAGGGTCGTGGATTGGCTATTTAACACTGTCCAGGTCATTAATTCACTGTGATCGTGGGACCACCCACGCGATCGCGAAGAACAAACTCAAAACCTCCAATTTATACTCACTGCGATCGCACACTTGCCCACGCGATCGCGAAGCTGTAACTCACTTACCTATGCGATCGCGTTAGTCACGCGGTCGCGAAGAACCACTGCATCAACCTCACGCGCCCCCTTTTCTACTACGCGATCGCAAAAGGACCCACGCGACCACACTGCTCAGCCTGCCCAACCTATGCGATCCCAACCCTTGACACGCGATCGCATAGAATAATTTCTCCTACCTCAACCTTTACTCTACGTGATCGCACCAATTACCATGCGATCGCGATTAAGAAAAATCAACTGCTGTAACACTAGAAAACAACAGACTCCTTACGGCCAAAAATGCCCGTTTGAGCATCCGAAAACACCCGAAGCCCCTGGGACCTCAACCAAACTTACCAACACATCCCATAACATCATTCAAACTTAGTCGAGCCCTCGAAACACCAACAACAATGCAAAAACACCAAAATCACATCAAATTCAAGCTTATGAACTTTGAAATTTCTAAATTCCACCAACGATGCCGAAACCATCCAAAACACCTCCGATTGACCTGAAATTTTGCACACACATCCAAAATGACACTACGAACCTGTTCAAACATCTGGAATTCCATTCCGACCCCGATAGCTTATTTTCCACTGCCGACCGGAAATCACCAAAAACTAACTTTCGCCAATTCAAGCCTAATTCTACACCGGACCTCCAAACTGCCTTCCGAACACACTCCTAAGTCCCAAATCACCTAACGAATCTACCCGAGCCATAAAATCTGCATTCCGAGGTCGTTTACCAATAAGTCAACTCCTAGTTGACTTTTCCAATCATAAGGCTACTTTAAGAGACTAAGTGTCTCAATTCTCATTACAACCACTCCGAACCCGAACCACCCGACTCCAACACATCATAAACAACTAAAAAATGCATAATAAGGAAGAAATAGGAATAGAGGTGCAAATTCTACGAAACGACCGACCGAGTGATTACAGGGGTCTCACAAGGTTTACAAACTCCATAAATCACTGTATGGACTGAAGCAAGCACCCAGACAATGGAACAGGAAGCTGACTGATGCCTTGTTGCAGTTAGCTTTACTCAAAGACATTGATTACTCTATATTTACAAAGAAGATACACACCGAGATTGTTGTTGTGTTAGTTTATGTGGATGATCTAATTATTAGAGGTAGCAGTATAGACATGATCACTCAAACAAGGAATGACCTGAAATTTAGGTTCAAAATGAAAGACTTAGGAGAAATTAAGTTCTTTTTGGGGATAAAATTTACAAGGTCCAAGAATGGAATTGTCATGAGCCAAAGAAAATATGATTTGGAGCTGAGCTATTAAATGAGGCTTGCATGTGCTAAACTTTCCAGAACACCTCTAGAAACAAATTTGAAACTCACTCCAGTTGAGTATGACACTACTGCAAATCTGCCTGACTCTGAAAACAAGTTGTTTTATGATATAGGCTTATATCAAATATTAATAGAGATACTATTATATCTTACAATGACCAGAATAAATATAGCATTTATGATGCAAGTACTCAATCAATTCATGCACAAGCCTAAGCTGTCACATTAGGAAGTTGCCTTGAAGGTTGTGAAGTACATTAAGACCTCTCTAGGTCTTGGTCCATTGATGCCATCAAAAGGGTCAGGTAAGCTTGAAGCCTACTGTGATTCTAACTGGAGAGGATGCCTGCAGACAAGAAAATCAGTAACAAGCTATCTAGTGAAATTTGATAATGCCTTGATCTCATGAAAATCTAAGAAACAAGATACAGTTGTAAGGAGTTCTGTTGAGGCTGAATTTAGAAGCATGGCCTCTACCGTTGTTGAGATGACTTGGCTAACATGACTTTTCAAAGAGCTAGGAGTTAGTGTAAATCTACTAGTAGATCTTTTCTGTGATAGCAAAATTGCTATCCAAATTGCAACTAACCTAATATTTCATAAGAGGACTAAACATATCGACATTGACTCTCACTCTGTACGTGAAAAATCATACAGGGAGATGTCAAAACTCTTCATATCTCTACAAAAGAGCAATATGTTGATCTCCTCACTAAGATTTTGGGAAAAGTACAACATGATCACTTGATGCCCAAGTTCGGGTTGAAGATATTTTCAAACCATCAGCTTGAGCGAGGATATTAAGTAGGTAGCTAGTTGATAATTAGTTAGTTAGCTGGCTGTCCAATTATGTGGTGACATCTGTAAGTTAAAGTGTGTTTGTCGGATAATTGTTTATATATTAGGCACTGTATTCCTCTCTTCAGTTAGTTGAAATGAATGAAACAACATATTTTCATTTCCTTCTCTCTCGAGCTTCTCTGCTTCAATGGTGCATTCGGTTACTTAACCTGGTTTATGTTCATAAATCATAATTTATAAAAGAATTAACCTAAATAGCTGCGCGTCCAACCATTTAAACTAAAAATAATTGGTGTCATATAATTCATGTATAATCTATATGTATATTATGAGTTAATTTTGTAAAAATCTCTAAATTATATGTTACTAATTTTGTTAGACTTTTTATATTTTTCAAGCCGTCTTCATGAATTCTTGTATGTGTTAAATTTTAATTTACCTTACGTCTACCATTGATGAGTGAAGCAAGCTCGAAGAGAAATGATTGAGAAAGAGAGAAAGTAAAGAAATAAGATTGCGCTCAATTATTTTATTATTTTAATATTATATATCCTAGAAAAATAGTTTTGTACTCTTTTACTTTAAATGTGATTTATCGTATATAGGCAAGTTCATAATATTGACTAAAAGAGAAAAAAATTATAACATTACAAAGTTATAAAAAGAAAAAGAAGAAGATAAAGGTTGATAATTTAGAGGGTAAAGTATGTATTTGATCATTGAAAGTTTGAGAAATTTAATCCAGTGACCTTCTGAGACGATATGCATAGAAAAGTGATCTTTTTTTTTGTTACAAACAAAAAAACATGACTTTACTAGCCATGTAATTTGAATAATTGAGTGATCATTGGATTAATGGACTTTCATGGTTACAAACCATGTGACAATAGTATTCTGGATTTGTTTGGACACTTATGGCTCTTTCAACAACAATATACCTAGTGTATTCCAACAGTGTGGGATTTAGAAAGAATAATGTGTACGCATACTTTATATCTATCTTGTGAAAGTAGAGAGACTGTCTCTGAACACTTATGGCTCTTTCACTTGATCAAATTTCAAAAGAACACAAGAGTGAAAGAATGTGACTATGCATTTTCTGAGGCCGTGAACATTTAAACCCTGACATAAAAACATGAGTTTTTTTTTTACTTTTATCTCGCGCTCGGAACTATTTATATTCAGTAGATAGAAAAGTGTATAAAATTTGTATATCTTTTGTATGTAACATACAAAATGTATATATGATAGAGTTCGAGGTTCCACCAAACTATATAGAGAACCAGATTCTCTATTAGTTTCACGGATTATACAACCACAACAGAAAGAGAATAACACTGAGAGTTTTTACGTGGAAAATTCTCGGCTCAACGAGATTAAAAACCACGACCTACACTTGTAGGATTTCAACTTCACTACTGAGCAACTTTCAGATTACAACCTATGTAACTTAGAAATTAACCTCTTAATCCCTCACTAGCTTGTAACACACCTATTACAAGCTACTTCGTAATCCCTCTACTACAAAGACTTTACAACTTGACTAACTCTAGCCAAGACACAAACATTGAAGTTTATGATTTACAAGAGTTTCCTAAGCAATGCTTCTAAACAAGCTAAGTAGGAATTACAATTGAAGAACTATTACAATGTTACAACTAAACTAAGGACATACAATAACTTGATATGGGAAACTGGTCCGTAGAAGTATTGTTCTTTGTTCTTGATGCACTGGAGAATCGTTTTTCTTGATGATCAATCACGCAGAGCGCTAGAGTAAATTCTCTGGTGTTCAAGTGATGTTTTGTCATAGGTTTAGTGTTAATATAACATTGATGATATCACTTGAATGATGTAAGCAACTTTGGTACAAGGTCCTTCCCAATGGAGGTGACTCTTGCACTGTGCTGTATTGTTGCGTGTGCAGTCAGTCACTTTCCAGCTATGGAGAGTTGACTAGGTACAATCACCAGGGAACCGAAGACCATCTGTTTCCCTTGTTGATTCTTTAACTTCTGAGGTTCTGATGAACATCTCCAGCTTAAGTCTAGTTGTTTTCATGCGCTTGGGAATGTGGATCATATG
Source organism: Nicotiana rustica (assembly GCA_005239535.1). NCBI lineage: Eukaryota > Viridiplantae > Streptophyta > Magnoliopsida > Solanales > Solanaceae > Nicotiana > Nicotiana rustica. Next base: position 63,977 of record ML532859.1, read on the forward strand.
TAGATCAGGTTCCTCGTCCGGTTCTTGACATTGAGTTTGTTAGATCATCAAAGCATAAAGCAAAGGTACTTATAACCTATCAATATATATACAAAAACGACTATTATTTTGAGAGCGGCTATTCAATGTCATATTTCCCGGAAAAAAACATTCATGGGAATACTGGCTAGATGACCAAAATTATTAGCATTACTTTTTATAACGCAGATGCTGGTAATATCATATTTGCATAGACGAAAACAAAAAGAACGAGGAAGTATCCATTAATCCGTGGCATTACGCAGATAATTATATGACATTTTCATCAGTAGGTCTCAGAAAATGCCACATGTTTTGAACTTTTGATGTAGTTAAACAATTATAGCTACTAATATGCCTAATTAAAAACTTGTACAAGATGAGTCAGATGCATATGAACATTATTGTTTGATTTTAATTCTTTATTTTTGTATTACAAATATCAGTTTAAATTATGCAAGATTTATCTATTACTTTATGCGAGATACAATAGGGGTGAATTGTGGTCTATTTAAAATTAGTCGACTAACAATAATTTTAGTTGACTGAACACAATGCAGAATGAAAGATAGCATTAATTGAAAAGTAAATAACACACAGTAATTTTATACTGGTTCGGTACTGTTGTGGTACTTACATGCAGTTTCTCTTGGGTCACAAGGGTTCCCGTAAGATCTTGAAAGTGTTATAATACAGATGGTTTTAACTCGTTCACCACCAACGAGAAATAACAACAGTGAATTCTGAATATTTGACACAACTCTCTTCTGTGTTCTAGTTCTTCCTATCTTTTGAGACACTGATAACTAAGGATTACAGTGTTTAGGCTAAAAAGTAGAGAGACTTAGAATACAAAGTATATAGTTGCGCAAGCCTTCTATTTGAGAATATCAGCCTTCTTATAGGAGAGAAAAGAGTCGTTGAGTCTTTGACGAAATTAGAGGCACGAGATCTTTTCAAAGGGATTTGACCCAAGGGGTGCCTCTTCGAATCCTGCTCTTTGGAGAGCCCAGATTCGATCGTGACTTTTTTTGTCACAAGCTTGCATTGAGGAGTCATTTACGCCTAGAATGAACTTATTTATGGACAAAGAATATTTGTTGGCGAACTTCTTGATTAAGTATCCTTTATTAGCAATCTGAACTTTTTTGACAGGTCGAATAAATGGGCTTCTTTTGACTGACTATTAATGTAGCAATCACATCTTGAATAACATCTTCATTCTTTTCTTTTTGCTAGTAAAATTGAACATAAGATGGTATTGTCATCATTGAAACTTAAACTTAACAATACAATTATAGCTACTAATATGCCTAATTAAAAACTTGTTCAAGATGAGTCAGATGCCTATGAACATTATTGTTTGATTTAATTCTTATTTTTGTATTACAAATATCAGTATAAATTATGCAAGTTTTATCTATTATTTTTATGCCAGATAAAATATAAAATAAGGATGCGATAATTAGTAATGCATGGAATAAATAATTAATAACAAAATAATCCTTCATGTAATAACCAGTTTATTTTGCTAATAAAATAAAATACTTCTGAAATATACGTTATAATAAGAAATTTTTTTAACACAACGAACCAAATAGCCGTTTGCACGGTGTAACGTAATTACTATCCTTAAGATACTTTCCTGAAAATGTGGTGCCTACTTGTTTCATATTTTTGTTAAAATTCTCTTGCATAATTTTTCTCCGTTGGATAATTTTCAAATTTTTTTACATAGTAGGGTTTTAAACGGATTTAATTAACCCAAGTACTTTAATCTTTAATGTATTATGCTAGAATATTTTGTGCTCAGTCGGATGGTTTGAGCCGGGAGAGGCTAGATTGATGGGTTCTGAGTTAGTCCAGGATACCTTGGACGAGGTGAAGGTCATTCAGGATAGACTTCGTACAGCTCATCCAGGCAGAAGAGTTACGCGGATCGTAGAGTTCGAGATTTGACATTTATGATAGGAGACCGGATATTTCTTCGGGTGTCGCCCATGAAGGGCGTGATGAGGTTCGGAAAGAAGGGCAAGTTGAGCCCTAGGTACATTGGTCCATTTGAGGTTTTGGATAAGGTGGGAGAGGTGGCCTACAGACTTGCTTTGCCACCGAGTTTATCAGCGGTGCACCCGGTGTTTCATGTATCTATGCTTCAGAGGTATATTGCGGATCCATCTCATGTATTTGACTTCAGTGGTGTCCAGTTGGACAAGGATTTGTCTTATGAGGAGGAGTCGGTAGCCATATTAGCTCGGCAGGTTTGTCAGTTGATATCGAAGAGTTATCCTTTGGTTCGTGTTCAGTGGAGAGGTCAGCCTGTTGAGACAGCTACCTGGGAGTCCAAGTCCGATATGCGGAGCTGATATCCCCATCTTTTCCCCGATCCAGGTACCTTTCTATGTCCGTTCGAGGACGAACGTTTGTTTTAGAGGTGGAGATTGTGATGACCCAAAAGGTCATCCCGAGTAATTTTAACTAAATTTGTGTTCCGAGGCCCCGAGAGCCTCCGTTTATCTCACATCGATATGCGTGCACAGCCCAGGCGCGTAGCCGGGAAGCCTTTATTTGAAAAATTGAATAAATATTGAATTTATGGTAATTAATTGAATAAGGTTGACTTTGGTCAATATTTTTGGTAAACGGACCCGGACCCGTGATTCGACGGTCCATGAGGGTCCGTAGAAAAATATGGGACTTGGGCGTATGCCCAGAATCGAATTCCGGGGTCCCAAATCCGAGAAATGAATTTTTAAAGAAAATTATTTTTCTGAAAAATATAGACTTTTGAAAATGAACTTTGATGTGAAACCCGTGTTGCCGGGCCCGTATTATAGTTCCGGAGCCCGGAACAGGTTTAACATGGTTATTAGGTGTTGTCTGTGAAATTTGGTAAGAAACGGACTTGGTTTGACGTAAATCAGACTAAAAATGGGAATTTTGGAAGTTTATGAAGTTTTGAGAAATTCTATAGTTTTTGGAGTTTAATTCATTGTTTTTGATGTTATGTTGGTGGTTTAATTACTCGAATAAGCCCGTAAGATGATTTTGAAGTCGTGTGTATATTTAATTTTGGGTCCCGAGGGCTCGGGTGAGTTTCGGACAGGTGTCGAGGTGTAAAAGTGTCGAAAAAATCTGGTGTAATAGGTTGTTGCTGGTGTATGATATTTTACTCAATGCGATCGCATATGTCCCTCCGCGATCGCATAGCTTTGTACTGAGGGAGGTATTCTGTTGCACTGTGCGATCGCATAGAACCCTCCGCGATCGCATAGTGTACTGGGCAGGCTATGGGGGGAGGGCTGGTCAGTGGCCTGTGCGATCGCATGTTCTCATCCGCGATCACATAGGGTAGGAGTCATAACCCAGTGCGATCGCACTTCTCTTTCCGCAATCGCGTAGCAGTAGCCCACTTCCACTATGCGATCGAACCCTTAACCCCGCGATTGCATAGTACAAAATTGCCAAGTTATTTTAAAAGCCCAAAAATAGAACACTTACGAGATTTTTACCATATTTCACAACCCTCCTTCCTCCCCATACCTTATAGACGTTTTTTGAAGACTTTTTTCTCCGTAGCTTCATATATAGGTAAGTAATTTTAACTCCATCTTCTTCCATTTTCATCAACCATTATTAGATTTTAGGCCTAAAAACATGGAATTAAAGGGTAGAAATTGGGGTTTTGGGTAGAGTTAGAGCTTTTTTAATTTTTGGGAATTCAACCTCGTTTTGGGGTCGGATTTCAAAACAAATTGTATATTCGGGCTCGTGGGGGAATGGGTGATCGGGAATAATGACTATTTTTTAATGACTTTACAAACGTTGACTATTTTTTAATTACCAGACCAAAAATTAGATAGCTCCTGCTATTTTTACATAAAAGGTTGAAGGGGTTGGTGTATTATCCTAAAAAATACTATTCCTTCCGTTCCGGTTTATGTGAACCTATTTTCTTTTTGGTTCGTTCCAAAAAGAATGATCCCTTTCTAAATTTAGTAATAATTTAGCTTTAACTTACAATTATACCTTTACTGAGAAACTTTTATAACCATAAATACTCTGGCCCTTTTTAACTTATTTAGGACTACAAATTCAAAAAGTCTTTATTTTTTTCTTAAACTCCGTATTTAGTCAACAAATTCATATAAATTGAAACGGACAAAATACTATCATTGTTACCTGCCACGTTATGCATAGCCTGTGATCATAGGCTCGATATCCCAAATGACTTCTGGCGCCGTCAAAAGTAACTTCTTCTTTCTTCATGTTACTACTTTCTCCCTTTTTATTAAAATAATGTAGTTTAATTCAGCATAAAACTATAGAGAAAAAAAAGATTTATAATATATACACTAAACCAAATTAATTTGTAATAATATAATTTGATATGTAAGACTACATATTAATTAATAAAAAGATGAATGTAAACCCTAAAGAACGAGCAAGTTATTTTCATTATTCATCTTATTCTAAATGATTTCTTACCATAACTCAAATATGTTATTTTTGAAACCAAATGTTAAAATAGTTAAGATAAGAAAAAACCTTTACATCAAACGAATATTATCGTGGAAAGTGGTTAAAGAAAAGAGGACGCAAGTTACTCAAAACTCTATTCCCTAAATTAGTAAATTTGAATATAATTTTTTTAAATATTTTTTAAAATAATTATATATTTAAAAATTATATAAGAAAAATATTTTAAATTATAATAATTACAACAACAACAACCCATATAATTCTACAAGTGGGGTATGAGAAGGGTAGTGTGTACGCAGACCTTACCCTTACCTTAGGATAGAGAGACTGTTTCCAATAGAAACTCGACATCCTTCTCTTCAAGAACTTCCCACCTTACTCTTGGGGTGACTCGAACTCACAACCTCTTGGTTGGAAGTGGAGGATGCTTACCATTAAAGTAACTCATTTAATTATTAAATTATAACAATTAACAACTTTAAACATTTAAAAGTCATATAAGAAATTACGATAGAAAAAACTTATTTAAATCTTAAAGTTTAAATTGTATCACATAAATTAGAACAAAGAGTAAATTAGATTCCCTTTGTCACAAATTATATGTCGTGTTTTACTTTTACACGTCCTTTAATAAATATTAAATAGGAAAATGATTAGACTATTTTATCCTTATTTATATCTTAAGATAAAATCTGTACGCAAACCTTACCCTTACCCTAGGGTAGAGAGACTGTTTCTAATAGAAACTCGGCATCCTTCCCTCCAAGAACTCCCACCATGCTTTTGGGGTGTGATCACGCTCAACTGTGTCTAAGAAAAGACTAAGCGGGTGTTGCAAATATAATCCAGGGTATTATGCCCAGAGTCGATTCCCACAGGGACTTAACGTATCAAAAGAAGCTTGTAAAGTACTAAATTCTTATTAGTCAACCTCCTCAAACTTTATGAATAACAAATGGTGTTGTGATTACTACTACAGCTAACTGAATCTATAAAACTAAGAGTAACTAACAAGCATTTGTAAGCAATTGGAATAAAAATCTAAGGTAATGGTTTCCCCCGTTGGTTCTTTCCCTAGTTGTATGTTCCTATAGCCTTGATTTGGTTGTCTCTATCAATCATGAACTCTCCAGTTATCGTAAATCTTTCTCAAGCATTTATGACAATTTACTAGACGCACTCTCTCGAGCTACGCTAGCTATATTTACGTTACGGTTCACTTTAGATTGCACCCAAGGTATATTATTTCTAACCCAACCTCTAAACCCTCGGTTATGACTTTCGTCTATACTCCGGGAGTGGTGTTGTTCAACAACTACCTAAATATGCACTCTTTCTCAAGCAGATACATAATAAATAGGAACCGCTAGTTGAGGGCCCTTCAACTAACTACAATCAAAACGTAGTTGAACAAATAGAGATTAATAACCAACTCAAAACTATATTAACATGCCAACAAGTTCATCTCCAACGGGTTCCACCAAAACCTTAGATTAAAGTATTTAGCTACTCATAATAATAACAAAAACTGCAAAAGAATTCATAGTCAATGGTAAAAAACAAAAGAGGAAGATGTGGATTGATGCCCAATTTTTCTCCTTGCCTCTTGCCCTTGCTTTTAATGTTTTCCACTTTCAAAACTGATTCTCTTCTCTCTTGGGCGAATTCCTTAAGTTTATATAGGGTTTTGGGGCTTAAAATCCTGTATTTTGCACTTTAGTCCCTGAAATTTACGCGTCCTGCCGCGGTCGCACCGTGGTTACGCCAGGACCGCGGCCAAACAGGTTCTCTGAATCTGAGGCTGCCTTCCGCCGCTGTTGCACCGCGGTCCTGGCGTAACCGCGGTGAGACCCTGTTCCGTTTGGAATTTGGGAAAACGTAAAACATGAAAATTGTAGGCCTTTGAGATAGCTTTCCAACCATATATTATATAGCCCAAAATGGAGTTCGGAACAAAAAGTTATGTCCATTTTACTAGACAGTGCGCAATATGCCTCCTCGAGTCTTCGTTTGTTCTCAACTATCAAATTTGACCCCGATCACGATCCCAACTTAATTCCTTGAGCTTTTACTCAGACTTCAAAGCTCCAAATCACTTAAATTCATTCCATAACATCTATATAGCTCGGAATCACTCTTACAAGGCATAAAACACATAGTTAGTGCAAAACACTAGCGATTAAAGTTCAAACTCAATTAAAATGCAGTAAATTAGAGTGTAATAAGCGACTAAAATACGTAATTATAGCCTATCATCAGGGTGAGTCAAACTCACAATCTCTTGGTTAGAAGTGAAGGACACTTACCATCAGAATAACCTATTTAATTATTAAATTATAATAATTAACAACTTTAAACATTTAAAAGTCATATAAGAAATTACGATAGAAAAAACTTATTTAAATCTTAAAGTTTAAATTGCATCACATAAATTAGAACAAAGAGTAAATTAGATTCCCTCTGTCTCAAATTATATGTCGTGTTTCACTTTTACACGTCCCTTAATAAATATTAAATAGGAAAATGATTAGACTATTTTATCTTTATTTATATCTAAAGATAAAATCTAATATTTATTCTATTTATATGTTATATCCATCTCGAAGAATAATTATTACTAAGTGTAAAACTAAAAAAAAATAATTAATTTATCTTAAACTTCTAAAATTATAAATAATTTAAGAAAATTATTTTTAATAACCACGACTGATAATATAAGACGGATGACTGAGTACAATTTTTTATTTTTAGAAAGGGAGTAGACCTACAGGAAAATGAAAAGACCAACCCTTTCGTATTCCAAGAACCACTGTCCTTTTACTCTATAGATTGCTGCTTTTCCTTTGCTGTTAAGAAAGCAAGAGAGTTTAGTTGGAGTTCAAAATATACAAAGAAATTTAAAGAAAAGAAAGTTTGATCATTCCTTTGGGTAGTAGAGAAAGATAAAGTAAGTTTTATCATCCCTTTTGAGTCATTTTTACTGGTACATATTCTTGAGATTTATTTCTCTTTTCCTTTATTGTTATTTCTTTGGTTTTCCCCTTCAATTCACGACCAAGAAATTTGCTTCTCTTTTATTTTTTGTGGTCTGTGTATACGGTCTGTGAAGGGAGCCTTGGTGTAACGGTAAAATTATATATCTCTGATTCGAGCCGTAAAAGCAACTCCTAGTATTAGTGTAGGTTATCTATATTACATCTCGTAAGTGCGACCTTTCCTCGAAACTTATGTTAATGTATGATACTTTGTGCGCCGGGCTGACCTTTTAGTCTGTACGGTCTGCATGCAATTGTTTTGTTTGACAGTAACATTCATGTAGGGTTTTTTTTTCCTATTTGTGTTTCAGGTGTATAGGTAGCTTGTTTGAAGCGGTATCGCGTGATATCACTCCACAAGAATTTTTTTTATAATCTATAGTTATAAATAATAAATAAAATTAAAATATTAGATATAAATATATAAAAAATGACACAGTTTCCCATTACAATAATTTATTTATTTGTTCAATGCTTCAAATATTAACGCCGTTTACGAAAATTTCTATGTAGGCCATTTTACTGATACTGAGTCAGGATTTCAAGTTTATGGGTTTCGAATTCTAATCGTTTTAAGTTACTGAGTTCTAAATTAATAATTTATACATATTCAATAGAGTTTTTAAAACAAATACAATGTTCGAACCAAAGCTATCGGGTTCGGCCGAACCTGCTGGCTACACTCTAACTCCGCCCTTGTACGTCTATGTCACACCCTTGGTTGTGGTCCTTCCTCGATTGACACTGCATGAATACGGGATACTTTATATATCGGGCTGTTTTTTTTTCTGTATGGTTTGCATTTAGCAGTTTTGACAGTAATATTGATGTGGGGTTTTGTTTTTCTCTTTTCTGTGTGTATTTCAGGTTTGTTTGACAAGATTTGAGTGATTATTATTAGGATGGGAGGGAATTCTTCTATGGAGAAGAAGAGAAGAGAATGGCCTAAAGATGATTTCATTGATTTGATCTTCAAATGGTCTGTTAAAGGTATTTTCGATGAGACTTTATATGAAAATCAGGTAATTAAATACTTTTTTTTAATCATTATATATTTATCATCTTTCTTTTTGTTTACTTATTTTAATTTGGTATATAAGTTGAGTACCAAGAATAAAATGCTTGTAATAATTTCTTTTTTGTAGAGTTTAAGTTTTATACACAATCAATATAAACAAATTTTATTATATAATTAACTTAAAACTCTTATATATTACATATTTATATTTATTTATTTATTTATTTATTTCCCCTTTAAGTTATGTGGTATATTAGGTCTTTTTGCATTTTTTGTATTCTATGTATAGAAGTATAATAATGGCGAACCTTATAACAATATTTTGGAATTATTAAAATGAAAATTTTGCATGACTGACGTTGTACTTCTTTTTTCTTGTTTGTGATTGTGAAACTATGAAGTTGGTGGAGATGTAGTGGGTGTTTGGATATAAGAATTGTAAATTTTCAAAATAAAATGAAAAAATTTATCAAGTGAAAATGGTATTTGAAAATTAGAGTTGTGTTTGGACGTGAATATAATTTTGGGTTGTTTTTGAAGTTTTGTGAGTGATCTGAGTGAAAATTTTGAAAAACAGGTGTTTGGACGTGAATATAATTTTGGGTTATTTTTTAAAACAATTTTTTGGAGTTTTTCAAATTTTTGAAAAATTTCAAAATTCATTTTCAAGTGAAAATTGAAAATTTTATGGCCAAACAATGATTTCGAAAAAAGTGATTTTCGATAAAAAGTGAAAAAATTCTTATGTCCAAACAGGCTCGTAATTTCGTACACTTTTTTTTGGTTTTCTTTTTATAAACAGTAATCTAAAGGGAACTAGAAGTGTATTCAATTTGAATAAAGAGAAAGAAGATTAGAATTATGAAATGCAATTTAAGATGACCAAAAATGAATATAATTGTTTGCCTATCTCCTTTTCCTTTTTTTCATTATTATTTTTCTTTAAGTCGCGTTTAGGTTATTTGGTTTAGGATTAAGTTTTGTTCATGGGCCATTTGGTTTCATATACATGGGGCATGATAAAACTTGGGGGCAAGTACGTAAATAACCATTCTAAGGGATGTTATTTAGAGATTAAGAGTACTTATTTTGCCCAGAAATTTTAAACTAAAAATCTTAACTTCGGGACAATCAAGGACATTTTTGTTAGCAACCCTGTAACGTGGCTACCTCGTGTCATTTCTACTAAAACTTGCATAAAATCTAGCATTAATAATACAACGTTTGGTTGCTCTTTGATACATGGCATAATGTTCAACATTACCAGTCCGGTGTTTGGTTATCATTTCTATTGCTTGCATAAATAATATTTGTATAATCTATGCAAGAATTTATGTATTATTTTAAGCAAGGATTAGCTAGAATAACCGGAATAAGATCAATGTTCTTTTACAAGGAATAATACTTGTATAATAAGTCATGCTTACAATCATATCCTTACACTATTAATCTCTGCATTACTAATCCATATACTGCAATCCCACAACAATGTCTAAACCAAACGACCCACATTTATCCCACATTCGTTGTGGGATAATAAATTAGCTATACCGGGATAACGTTATCAAAATGACAATAGTACCCTTCAAAGATTTTTTTGCATTGTCATCATTGAAATATCTAAGGCTGAAGTGGAAACAAAAATTAATCTATGTTTATTCAGGTTAATTCAAACCAAACATATGTTATGGATTATACACCGTGTATCTCATTTTCAATCCAATGATCTAAAAAGGCGCTATTACAAAAATCTCGGGATTGTTAATCATAATATTGTAATCCCATGCATTATATTCCTTGCATAACTTTGGATGCTTGTTACCTATTGTATTGTATTGTATTGTTAATTTAAATACAATGTTTGTTTTGATTGTTACATAAATTTTATTATTTCGTATCGTTAAGGGCATCTCCAACCCACCCCCATTTGTCCATAATGGGGGGAAAATTGGGGTTATTTGGCTCCAACCCACCCCCATTTTTGCCCCCATAATGCGGGATGAATAGTATTCCCTCAAATATGGGGTTACACTATTCATCTCCTCCATTACTATTCACCTATATTTTATTATTATTTTATTATTTAACTCTTTTACTTTATCTATTTACATATACCTAATTATGTTTATGTAATATCTTTATAATATTAATTTACATCTTAACTTTGGCGTATAATTTTGATAAATTAATTTTCGTGCATTTATTTTTTTTATGTAAAATTATAAGTTAATTTTATTATAAGTTATAATTGTACAAAAAATATAAAATCATCTCAAAAAATAAACGGTGCAAATATGAAATATTAGATGTTGCTAAAATACATTAAATGAAAATACATTAAAAATGGAAATACATGAAAATTGAAAATACATTAAATTAAAATACATAAAAATTTGAACTACGATAAATAGCATAATAACTTAGTAGGGAGGTACGTCGTCTCTAGGTACACCAAAATCATTGTAGTATTGAGTGAATGGCGTCGAGGATTGTTGTGGTTGTGAGTGTTGATATTGTTGACTTCTTTTATAAATTATTCGTTGTTGTTCTTGTCGCATAAATTCACGACAAGCCGGATCGGCAATAGAATCCACATTCATCGTTATAACTTTATTTTCTTCTTTCATTTCAAGAATTTTTAGCTCTACATAGAAGAATTAAGGACAAAGAAGCTCATTTTGCACTTCGTAATGCATTAATAGATCATTTATGAGAGAATACTAGAGGTTGAAGTTGAATATTTATGTAGTATTTCGTTTGAATTTTATCGTTGTGTAATGTGTATTTGGTTAATCTTGTATCACAATAATTTCACTTTTATTTGAATTATTAGTTAATCTATAATAACTGCGTACAAATTATATTATTTAAATTTCATGAAATTATTTTAATGAAAATTACAAATTAATGAAAATAAAAGATGGAATTTGTTTAATAGATTTTAAAAAATAAAAATTGAAATGAAAAGATAATAATATAATATAGAAGAGAGAGACTATAAAAAAGAATATTCTTTTTTGGGGAAAAAATGGGGGAATGGTTGGAGTAAGTTGTCCTCAAAATGGGGAAATCCCCATTATGGGGACAAAATTGGGGTCAAGGTTGGAGATGGCCTAAATCCATCGTGACGTAACAACGAAAATTGCTTTTTTATGTAGCGACGGATTTGGTGTAGTGGCGTCGTTACCTTATTTTTTCTCTCATCTTGCCATTTCTTACTATAAATAATTATATTTTATCTTTTACTCTATTTTTTTTACGTAATATTCTACTCCATATGCTATTTTTTCTTAATAATCTTACAAGTTTATTCATAATATTGTTGGTGCTTGACATCATGAAATGACAACAAATGATAAAATCTATCCAAACATTGTATTCATCAAACAATACAATACAATGCAGTACAATACAGTCCGATACATTATGAAAAACAACTATCCAAACAAGCCGTAAGTTTTTAACTTTCAAAAAGTTCTCTTTTTCTGTTTGAGAAAAGGTTACTTTGCTTTTCAACTTTAAAGATAGAACCTGAAAATGTTGTAAATAGTATGTTTGTAATTGTCTCATTCATTAGCTCCTGTGAATTTACTTTCAATTTAATTTGTTGGTGTTTAGGTGGAGAAGATTCCACAATCATTTGGATCCGTGGATGATTATCTTGGTTCTTTTTTCTTCCCCTTACTTGAAGAAACAAGAGCTGATATTGCTGCTTCATTAAAAGACATAGACAAATCACCTTTCGCCGAGTTGATCTCCTTTGATGAAGCAAAGCCAAATGGATCGTTGGTTTTTGATGTTAAGGTTGACTATTGGAGGAATACATGTAATGATGGTAATAGGACGTCGCCGGGAGATATTGTTGTTATCTCAAATGTTAAACCTGAAACTACTAAGGACTTGCAGCGACCGGGATGCCATTGGACGCTTGCATATGTTACTGATGTCAATGAGAATGAGAATGATGCATCAACTAATTTTAAAGTCCGAGTTCGTCCACATAATGTAATACGACGTGCAGTATATATAGTGTTTTTGGTAAATGTGTTGGCTAATAACAGCGTATGGAATGCATTGAGTATGAGAAAGAATTTGAATATAACTGAGGAAGTCCTGTGCCCAGTGCCCAAGGTGATTTACTTATTTTTAGTTTCTCTTAGAAGCCTCATCTCGAGGTCCGTCTCTTATTCATGATATGTATTTGAATATGGATGAAAGCAATGCCGCCTTTAGCCTTCTGATTTGTTGCTGCTATGATAAAGTGGATTTTGAATTGAAAATGGTATCTTGGTCTGAAATGATCAGTGTGATTAGTTTCAAGTTAGTGTGTGACGGTTTTGTCTCTCAATTGTGACAAGTAAAGTTTTTAACAGAGTTATCTTAGCATTCTTTCCAAAATTAAAAGAAAAACTGGTGTTAGTTGTGTGTGTGTGTGTGTGAGAGAGAGAGAGAGAGACAGAGTTTTCAAAGTTGTATTTTTGTTTTAAGAATGTTCGTTTATCATTGCCTTGCAATGTTGATGCAGCAATTCTGTGTACATTAAAAACACATTGTCCCTTGTTAATTTACGGATTAGAACATATTCTCTTGGAACTGTATGCTTCTATGCTTCTCTCTTTCTCTTTGGATAAATGGAAACCAAAGAATGATATAAACTTTTGTTGATATTTTCTTGTTGCAGAAACGGATCGAACAGAAATGCGATGTTTGTTCCGCATCCACTAATGAGCTATCAGTTGGAGATGTTGTGGGTAGTCTGTTGTCCAAGTTGAGCGATTCCCAGGCTAATGCAATTTTTACATGTCTTGCCACTATAAAATGCCACCACAAGGCTTCCGTTGAACTTATTTCGGGTCCGCCTGGTACAGGAAAGACTCGGACGCTAAGTGTAATGCTCTTTACGCTGATGCAAATGAAGTATAGAACCGTCACTTGCGCTCCAACGGACGTAGCAACAGCCCAAGTTGCTTCAAAGTTGGTTAAACTAGTCCGGGAATCATCTATGAACGAATTTAAAGGCTTTTGTCCTTTAGGTGAAATTCTCTTGCTTGGGAATAACAACTATGAAGATGGTAACAATATTGCGGAGATTTCCCTCAATTATCGTGTTGACAGGCTGGCCGAGTGCTTTGAACCAATAGCTGGCTGGAATCGTTGTGTAAGTTCTATGATCAGTTTGTTGGAGGATTGCTCATTGATTGATTTTGCCAGAGCAGGGTTCAGTTCGACTGCTGCATCTCTTCGAAGATGGATTCTTATAATCTGTACCCATTTACCAATATGTTTTATTCAAGTAGAGAACGTTGAAAGAATGTTGGACATTATCTCCTTATTGGATTCTCTCGAGGGGATGCTATTTCAGCAAGCATTTGGAGTGTCATTTTGTGTTGACTTGTCTTTACGCGGTTCTTGTAGCCGGTTGCTTGTCCTTCTGAAAGATCTTCAGCGATCCCTCTGGAAACTGGATCTTCCTAGTGCAACGAGTAAGGGTCGTATAACGGAGTTCTGTATCCAAATGGCTTCCTTGGTTTTCTGCAATGCTTCTACATCGTATAAGCTACATTCAGTGGATACGAAACCATTTGACTTATTGGTTGTTGATGATGCTGACAAGTTGAAGGAGTGTGAAGCAGTAATACCCCTTCAACTTCGAGGTTTGAGGAATGCTATTCTGTCCGGAGACGAGTGCCAATTGTCTGCAACACTGAAGAGTAGAGTACGTATACCTTTTCTACGCGCAATTTATTGGAACTTAGTACTTCTACCAAATATTTATTTATAGAGGTTTATTACTCCTGTCTAGATTTCTCGTGAAGCTGGATTTGGAAGGAGCTTATTCGAAAGACTTGTCTCGTTTGGTCATGCAAATCACCTGCTTAATGTACAGTACAGAATGCATCCGTCAATAAGCCAGTTCCCAAATTCAATTTTCTATCGTAAGAAAATCCTTGATGCGCCTGATGTAAAGCGTAAAGCCTACGAGAAAATATATCTTACCGGACAGTGTTTTGGCCCGTATTCTTTTATAAATGTACCGTGGGGAGAAGAAGAGCTGGATAATGTTGGATACAGGCGAAATTTAGTTGAGGTTGCTTTGGTACTGCAAATAGTGGGGAGCTTGTTCAAAGGTATAATTATATCGATGAAAACTTAAAACATTTTGTTAAAAATTTTCTTGAATGCTCCCCCTTGTCTTTTTACCTTCTTAGTTTATCTTTCTCGACGCTAATTAATTTGTTTTTAATCCTACATCTGCTTGGCATGATTAGTCCATGATAATATAAAAAGGTTCAGTGGATATATTTTGCCTCATTTAGATGCTGGGGACTCTCATGGTGCTTATCCAGTGGGAAATAACTAACTAAACAGCTTTTAAATAATGGTCTTTGTACATAAGGACGATAAAACTTTCCAAAAGCATAATAAAAAACAAAAAGGAAGTAGAGGAAGTTGGGGAGTATTTGTGTAAATAATAGGGAATGTAGTCTTCAGAAAAATACAGTGTTAGGACCAAAGTGATTGGGTTCGGCCGAACCCGTACCGTCAATGCTATCTCCGTCCCTGCTCATTGCTAGCGAAAAAGGAAGAGGCTTGGGATTAGGAGTGTGAGACAATGCAATAGCAAGCTACTAATGAAGTGGCTATGGAGATTCACCACATAAGAACATGCTTTGCGGAGAGAAGTAATCACGGTTAAATATGGTCAAGAAAGTTTCTGGTGTTCAAAGTTTGTGTTTTCAACATATGGGGTGGGAGTGCGTAGAAATATCAAGAATGAGGATGCGCTGGCGATGTTCCAAAAATTGCTAATGACTTCTAATACCTTATACTTGGGTAACTTGAAATATATAGCTTAGTTTGCTGTTTGCTTGCTTGTTATGATTGCGCTCTCTCAATGAGTAGGTCTTCAAACACTTGAATTAAATTTTGGCCGTTTTGTATGGAGAGAGGCTGTATGTAGCCTGAATTTCCATTTTTGACGCTCCTCTACGATATTAATTTTGCAGCTTGGAGTGCTTCCAAGAAGAAACTCAGCATTGGTGTTATATCACCATATGCTTCTCAAGTTTTGGCCATACAAGATAGACTTGGGCAGAATTATAATAACGATACACATTTTGAAGTTAAAGTGAACACGGTTGATGCATTTCAGGGAGGGGAAGAAGATGTTGTAATAATATCTACAGTGAGATCTAATCGCGCTGGGTCCATTGGCGTCTTGTCAAGTCTTCATTGGACTAATGTTGCATTAACCAGGGCTCGGTATGGATCAAATTAATATTCCGTTTCATCACAATTTGGATCTTTCTAGTTCTAATATGATGTCTAAGATTTGCAATTCTTTCTAGGCATTGTCTCTGGATATTGGGAAATGAGCAAACATTACTCGCTAGCAACTCCATTTGGGAAGCACTAGTTCTCGATGCCAAGGATCGTCAATGCTTCTTTCATGCAGACGACGATACTGACATGAGAAAAACAGTTTTAGATGTGAAGAAAGAACTTGATCAACTGGATGATTTACTAAATGGGGATAGTATTCTATTCAAAGAACAGAGATGGAAGGTACACACATTTAATCTCTTGCATTTGTTACATTGTTTCCTTTTCATTGTTCTTGAGTCGAGGGTCTATCAGAAACAACCTCTCTACCTTCATAGGGTAAGGTCTACGTACGACCCCACTTGTGGGTTTGTTGTTCTTTTACATAAAACTTTTTCTGAATACAGCTTGTGTAAATATGATATGATATTGGATAGACATGGAATTGAAAGAATTACAGAAGGATCATTTTATAATGAATTCATGACACTGTGAATGTTACATGCACTCGAAACTTTGGGCTTTGAAGCTCGTTTTTTCTGTTATCTTAGTTATATTCTTGTACATTGAGCCCCATGCATTGTTCGCACGGGCCTTATTCGTTAGGAAGGATATATGATTCTTCTAGGGTACATGATCAAAGTTGTATCTGAAATTCAGTGAAGTGTGAAAGTAGTTAATCGTTGGATTATATTCTAGTTATCAGAAATCCGTTGAGGATTGTTTATGTTATTGGTGTAAGAATAGTAACATAAAAGGGGCCGTACTATTCTTTTGATCTTTTGGAAGATATGGGTAAATGATGTAACAATGCAACTGCTGATATCTTTTTGTATTTTGTAGCTATGTTGCTCGGATTCTTCAAAAATGTCACTAGGTGAGTGTCGGATCCTCCAAAGTAGTGCATTTTCGGAGGATTCGATACAGGTGTTACAGCATTTTGGAGTGTCCGAGCAACATAGTTTTGTAGTACCTCCTTTTACTGATTGTTTGTTTGCGGAAATATGTATCTTTTACAGTTCATATATATATGTGGCTTTTCTTATGGTTCATCTCTAGACATTAGTAGAAGCAATTAGCATTCCATTACCATTGTAGCTTCACTCACCAAACTGTTGGTGAATGTTCTAACTTACATTCAGTATAGTGTGAAACATTTGTAATTCTGTTAAATATTTATTCATTCTTTGCGTGGGCGTCGTTCATTGTGTAAATAACTTTGGTCAGTATCATTATTCACCCGCAACTACTTTTTTCGTTTTGTTTTTTGTGGTGTTCGAAAACAGTCCTGTTTCAATCCATTTACTTGGTCCTCAGCTGTATTGTCTTCTATCTGGTTCTTCAGGTAGTGTTCAGCGACAACTTTAGAAAATCATTTCGAAAGCTGGCATCCTCCTGCTTGAGAAAGTATGTGTTAACTCTTCTGGTTAAGCTTGCTAGTGGATGGCGGCCGAAGAGAAGGAATGTAGAGTTAGTTTGTGAAAGCTCATTTCAGGTGGTTAAGCAGTTCAAGGTGGTCGAAGGGCGTTATGTTGTTTGTACCGTTGAAATTCAAAAAGAGTTCTTTTATACACAAGTTCTAAAGGTTTGGGATTTACTGCCTTTGGAGGAGGTTTCGGGTTTCTTAAGACGTCTTGATAGTATATATTTAATGTACACCGATGAATTCATCAGCCTCTGTAAGGAGAAGTATTTTGAGGGGTAAATTAAACTAGCTCTTTTACGCTCCGTTGTTCTCAATATTATGTTAAACTGAAATTGTCTCCTTAAAAAATTCTTTAATTCTAACTTTTTCATCTTCTGTTTAGGGATTTGGAAGTTCCAAAGAGTTGGAAGATTCATCGCAACATAGTTCAGTATAAAAAGGACGTTGAGAGCAAATTGAATCGCGACTCGACTAGTAGTACACTCGATAACAATGGTTATGTTGAAAATACAAGAGTGAGTGAAAGCTTGTTGTTAATGAAGTTTTACTCCCTATCATCTGGCGTTGTCACGCATTTGCTCTCCGATCACAATGGTGAAGAAGTAGATATCCCTTTTGAAGTTACTAACGAAGAGAGGGAGGTAATCCGTTTTAATAAAAGCAGTTTCATCCTTGGCCGCTCAGGCACAGGTAAAACTACTGTGTTAACAGTGAAGTTATTCCAAAAGGAGCAACAACATCATAGTTCTGTTCAAGGATTTAGTGTAGTGAAGGGACAGGAAGCAATTCAATGTGCATGGGAAACAAGAATTAGATCATACGAGAATAATGAAGCGAGTCGCTGTATTGGAGAGACTAGCAGGACAACCTTGCGCCAGCTATTTGTGACAGTTAGTCCCAAACTATGTTACGCTGTCAAAAAACAAGTTTCTCGGCTACAAAGGTGATTGATCTAATCTGCGTCCAAGAGTTCCCTGGTGGAACTACTTTTTTTTAATGAGCTGCATGTCTTATCCACGAAGGCTTGAGCTTACTTAGTTTTGCTGTTGTTTTTGTTTTGCTTCTGCTGTTACGATGTCCACTTGTGGGATTATACTGGGTTGTTGTTGTTGTTTCTGCTGTTATGATAATACGGATTAACAATTTCGTAGAAAATGGAAGAATGGTCTGACGTTCAGTTTTAGGGACTTAAATAACTGAGCAAGTCTTTTTTTTTTTAAGTTGATTAAACTATTGTGTTTAAAATCATTGGCTACTCTATTCAAATTCAATTTGTTTTGAGTTAGAGGTGAAAATATGAAAAGGATTATTATTATATAGTATATTCTTTGTATAATTCATTCATCATTATAATTCCTACTTATGCTATTTTTAGTGTAAAATTATTTTTTTATTTTTTAGTGTTCTATAATCTTTATAATGTTCTGAAGGGAAGCCTTGACGTAACTGGTAAAGTTGCTGGCATTTGACCAGCAGGTCACGGGTTTGAGTTGGGGAAATAGCCTCTTGCAGAAATGCAGGTATGGTTGCGTATAATAGACCCTTGTGATCAGGCACTTCTCTGAACCCCGCGCATAGCGGGAGCTTAGTGCACCGGGCCGCCCCTTTTATTTTTTTATAGTGTTCTGTGGGGCAAACTTATTAGCTTAGTTCATGTTGCTTTTAAGGATTTTTTTGGTAATGTTTACATGATGCAGGTGATATTAGTGACATGGAAGTTTAGTTGTGATCCTGATAGGCGTAAAATTTGTTGATTGTAATTGTGTTCCTCTAACACTTGCTACTGATAAATCTGCAGGTTTTCCTGTGGAGGAAGTTTTTGGGCGGAAAGTAGCTTCGAAGTTGATGATTTGGATGGAATGAATCAGTTTAATGACATACCGAATTCCTTTATTGACATTCCATACAAAAAATACCCTCTTGTAATCACATTTCATAAATTCTTAATGATGCTTGATGGAACTGTAGGTTCCTCCTACTTTGATAGATTCAATTTGAAGTGGAAACTTTCCAAAGATAGAAATTTGAGGTCAGTCGCTCTACAAACTTTCGTAAGAGAGAAGGAGATCAACTATGACCGTTTCGGTTGCTTGTATTGGCCTCGCTTCAGTAGTCAGTTAACCAAGAATCTTGATTCTTCAAGGGTCTTTACTGAAATGATCTCTCATATAAAAGGAGGGCTACAATCAGTGGAATTTCATGACGGGAAGCTAAGTAGAGACGCGTATATTTCAATGTCTGAATATCGAGTCTCCAATCTAAGTGCGGAAAAAAGAAACGGAATTTATGATATTTTCCAAGCTTATGAAAAGATGAAGATGGAGCGTGGTGAATTTGATATATCTGATTTAGTTAATGATCTCCATCATCGGCTAAAATGTCATCGTTTGGATGGTGACAAGATAGACTTTGTGTATATTGATGAAGTCCAGGATTTAACAATGAGACAGATTTCTCTTTTCAAATACATTTGCAGGAATGTTGAAGAAGGGTTCGTTTTCTCTGGGGATACAGCCCAGACAATTGCAAGGGGAATAGATTTTCGGTTTGAAGACATAAGAAATCTATTCTACAATGAGTTTGTCATGAACTCAAAGGGTGATAAAGCTTCCAAACGAAAAGATAAAGGACACTTGTCATGTGTTTTTCAGTTGCTTCAAAATTTCCGCACGCATACTGGTGTACTCAAACTTGCTCAGAGTGTGATTGATCTGCTTCGTCATTATTTCCCTCAATCTGTAGATGTCTTGAAACCCGAGACAAGTCTTATAGATGGTGCGGCTCCAGTGTTGCTCAAGCCCGGAGATGAAGGAAATGCTATTTTAACTATTTTGGGAATAGGGGCAATAATGTTGGCAAAATAGTAGGCTTTGGTGCGGAACAGGTAATATTAGTACGCGATGAATCTGCTAAGAAGGAAATCTCTGATTTGATTGGTCAGAAAGCTCTTGTTTTGACCATTGTGGAATGCAAAGGCTTAGAGTTTGAGGCAAGTCTTCGCTTGCTTGTTGTGCTTAAGATTTCAGTTAAAGTTGAATTCACTTTTCTTTTTTCCTTTAGTTTCAGTGTTAGTTGACAGAATTATGTCTTTCATTGGGTTCTCCTCATGGCCGTATTTCGTTTGTTGATCATTTGTAGGATGTACTCCTGTACAATTTTTTTAGCTCGTCTCCACTTGGAAATCAGTGGAGAGTCGTATATGAGTTCCTGAATGAACAAAGTTTAGCCGATTTATCCTTCCCAAGTTTCTCTGATACAAGACATAATGTTTTGTGCTCTGAACTGAAGCAACTTTATGTGGCAATAACTCGAACAAGGCAAAGATTATGGATCTGTGAAAGCATAGATGAGTTTTCTAGGCCTATGTTTGACTATTGGCAAATGTTGTGTCTTGTGGAAGTGAGGGCGGTCGATGATTCAATTGCTGAATCTATGCAAACATTTAGCACTACGGAGCAGTGGAAATCAAGGGGAATGAAGGTCAAGTTGATCTTCCTTGTTCCATTGCATCTCGATTTTTCCCTGTCCTCATAAGGTGGTTTATGTTCTAATGCAGCTATTCTGGGAGAAAAATTATGAGATGGCATTAATGTGTTTCAAGCAAGCGGGAGAAACGGATTGGGAAAAAAGAGCTAAGGCAGCTGGTATCAGGGCAGCTGCTGAACGAGTTCTTTATTCAGATCCCCAAAAGGCTCACACCTATCTTCTCGAGGCTGCTGAAATCTTTTATTCTATTGGCAGGTTCGAGTCTGCAGCTGAATGTTTTTATGACTTGAAGGACTATGAAAGGGCAGGTATGATAATGGTGATCTTTCCTGTAACTTATATCTCGCAACTTTCGTCTGTTTTTCATTTAAAATAAATTAAATTTTAATATTAAAGAAACCGACCGAAATCGGTTGGTTAATTCAGCAGGCCCTTTTGAAAAACCGACCAACTTTGGTCGGTTATTTTCGTGCGAAAATCAATTAAAGAGTATAAATGAAATAAAAGACAGTCTTAAAACAAAATGCACCAATGGTCTAGTGGTAGAATAGTATACTGCCATAGTACAGACCCCGGTTTGATCCAGATGGTGCATTTTTTAATTACATAATTAAAATACCTACCAACTTTGGTCGTTTTTTTTGGTAATATTCCTTTTTTGAATTTAACTGTCGGTAATTTCCAACCAAATTTGGTCGGTATGCCCTTCGACCTTCAAAATACCGTCCACACGTAAATGGTCGCGTTTTGGACGGTTATTGGCCATTATGGACCAACTTTGGTCGGGTTTTTTGGACGGTTTTGCCCTGGTTTCTAGTAGTGTGAGGGTTTACGCGGTACATTGATTTGTCATGTTAGGTAAACCTCTAGAAATTCATTACGTAAGTTCTCATAGTATTTTTTTTTTAAATATCGGAAATGAAATTAAAAATGACTTCTTCTTCGACGTAGGATATGTTTTGTACTTTAGTTTAATGAAAAATATTAGTGTACCCGTTCACTAATCAATTGAAAATGGTAAAAGCCTTCTGTCTTAATGCATTGGTTATCCCTGGTATTTTGTGCTATAAAAAGGTATATAAACCTGTGTCTTTGCTTCATCTTTTCTCATTGAGCTATTTCTGATCTCTTCCGCTAATAAGCAAAGATTTCCTCGTGTTAATTATAGATAAGTAAAATCTCATATGTTATGGTGCTTTTGGTTAATCTATATAACGTGATATGCAGGGAGTATTTATTTGGACAAGTGTGGTGAATCTCAACTGATAAAAGCTGCTGAATGTTTTTTACTGGCCGGTCGCTATAAGCGGGCAGCAGGAGTTTATGCAAAAGGAAATTATTTCACAGAATGCCTGTCAGTTTGTACCAAAAGAAAATGTTATGACTTAGGTCTGAAATATATCGAGTACTGGAAGCAACATGCGGCCCAGGGTACTAATATCGGGAAAAGTGCTGATGAAGTCGGCAACATTGGGAGGGAGTTCCTTGAGAAATGTGCATATAATTATTTTGAGCTCAAGGACAAAGCATCTATGATGAAATTCGTCAGAGCTTTTCCATCAATGGACATGAAGCGCAACTTCTTGACGTCTCTAAAGTGCCTTGACGAGCTGCTTCTATTAGAAGAAGAGTCAGGAAACTTTGCTGAAGCTGCAGAAATCGCACGGCTGAAGGGAGATATTCTTTGTGAAGCTGATATGATCGGGAAGGGAGGGGATTTCGATAAGGCGCCCTCCCTCATCCTTTTGTATGTGCTGTCTCACTCCTTATGGATGGCCGGAAGCAAAGGTTGGCCTTTGAAGTCGTTCGTGCAAAAGGAGGATCTCTTAAAGAAGGCGATGTCATTTGCGAGTCATGGGTCAAATTTTGAAAGCACATGCATTGAGATAAAAGTTTTATCAATTGAGTCAGGTGATTGGTCTGACTTGAAGCATGTTTTCATTGCTTCTCAGAAAAGTGAAAGTCTCTTAGGTGAAATTTTATGCTGTAGAAAAATCTTGGATTTTCATTTCCAAAATGATGCAACGAAGTATGTTTGGGATGATAAATTATCGGTCAATCTACAGGGTTCAGAAGAACTGATTTCGTGCTGTCGTGTCAGTGTTGGAACATTGGTTCAGTTTTGGAATTTGTGGAAGAAAAATGTCTTTTACGTTCTTGATTCTCTCGAGTGCCTCGGAGAAGTAAATTTTGGTGAATTTAAGGGAGTTGGAGAATTTTGCTTAAAATACTTTGGTGCTAGGCAGCAGTTGAATGGTCTCAACGTCACATATGTTCTGCTGCATCCAGAAGCCGAATGGATCAAAAATATTCAAAACTTTGTCGTTAGACGGAGCAAGCAGATAGTATTTGTTGATGCTCGGCATTTTATTTCTGCAGCTCGGACTCATTGGCATACAGAACTACTCATAGTCTGTCTGAAGGTTCTTGAAACTCTTGCATTCCTCTATGAGTTGGCTGCAAAGTCCATGCCTCTGTTTTGTCAAAGCATGTGCCTACTAAGTATGTACGAGATCGCAAAGTGCTTAAGTGAGTCGAAACACCATGATTTAAACAATTTCGAGAGGAGAATACAGAACTTTCTGACACTATCTACAAAGTACTTTGAAAAGGTATTCCCCCTTGACCCCCGACAGTCAATGGTTGAAAGTATGATTTCTCTACGGAGGACAAAGCTTTCTCGTGACGTACTTCAAGAATTCATCGTTCAAGATATTGGCACTAATGATCCTCTTAGCTATGGACAAATTGGAAGGATTGTGATCATATGGCTTAGTTCTGGAAAACTGTCCGACAAGCTGTACAAGATAATTGTTGGAAGAATCCCATCAGATGTTCCTTGGAAATCATTCATTGAAATTCTCAGTTGCACGAATCAGTCAGGCGATTCTGTTGGTGGCGGAAAATTGTTAGAATTTCAAGAAGTTCTATCAAGTAACTGTAATCCTGAATGTTCTTTGGAATCTTCAATTAATCCAGCTGAAACGATAGAGGTCACGTCGTTGCAGATATTTTATGAAGCTTTACATGATACTTTTAGTGTGAATTGGAAGAAAATAGGTGGCTGTTTATCTCCTTGTTGCTTCTTGTATCTTCTTGAGCGCTTTCTGATTTTGATATCTCAGTGTCGTGGATTCTTCTTCACCGCGAAATCTTCATTTGTGGAATGGCTGATCTCTGAGCAGTTTGAAGCCCGACCAACTTCCGGGCATGCAGTTAACACACTGCCTTTAGAAGAATTTTATGACTCCATTCTTGTAATGGTACAAGAATTCATTTATGATAAAGCTGGTATAGTTGAGTGGATTTCCCGGTGTAAAATAAATGTTGATCTGTACTATAAGCAAATGGTCCTGAGATTGGTTCTTATCCTGTGCGTACTGTGTGTGAACTGTAAGAAATACTTTGATGTTCTTTTCAAAGTTCTTAGTATCGATGATGTTAGGAACCAACTTCCAGAGGAACTTTATGCCATTCTTCAAAGAGGAGCGGAGAAAAACTATCTTCAGATCAATGAAATTGGAGAAGCTTTTCAAAAAGGCGGTGATGCTCTTCTGGTTGTCAACGTTGGAGAGATTGCTACGGGAATTGAGTATACCGATGTCATTTCTGTGCAGTTGGGAACAAACTGCAGCAGAGAAGACATCCTGAGTTTGTTGCTTCCGGCGAATATTTGCAGTTCTCTAATTCAAACTACGACCACTGTTAGAGAAGTCATTTCTGAACCATGCGCGAACTTTTCCTCACATTGTGGTAATCAACCAAAGAGTTCAACAATGCGACTGAATTGGTCGTTGTTTCAGGAAATATCAGATGTCTTGAAGTCTAGTGGCTGTGATGACTGTGGAACTTCTGCAGATTTCTCAACTCTTAATTTTAAGGTGAAGCTAATCCTGATTGTCTTAGTCTTATGATCTAGAACTCAGTTAAACTGTGTATTGGGCTAGGTGAGCGTGACCAGGATGTCACAGGTTCGAGCCGAGTAAGGCTGCCAATAGACCCTTGTGGTCCAGCCCTTCCTCAGACGCCGCGCATAGCGAGAGCTTAGTGAACCGGGCTGCCCATGCTTTTCTCTTTTTCTATTAAGTTACTAAACTTATCTTTTGTTGTTTTAAGGAGGAAATGAACGCAAATGTGAACTTTTTGACTGCTGAAATCAACCTGTCCTCGAGAGAGAATTGTTTTTCTGGTGAGGAATTGATGGAGGAAGCGCGTAATATGCTTCAGGAGTTGATACAACTACATACATTGATGAAGACGAGGTACGATCTTGTTCTTAACCACTATACTCTTCGAATTTACGTTGCTGCATTATATCATGCTACCTGTAGTCAAGAGTATATGCTCTTAGATTACCATAATAGAATTCACCCGCCCTCGACACATTTAATTTGACTAGATTAGCAAGGGGCTAAAGTTTTGTGCTTAATGTTATGCAGCCCTCTGGATAGGGGAAGCATTGAAAATTTGTTAGAGAGCTTGTTGTCAAAAAAGCCGAAGCTAGAAGCTTTCCTGAATGAGTTCATTGTGCCCGAGGATAACAGCCGGAGCGTTGCAGTAGAGAACCAATGCGAGGAAATGCTTGATGTAGTGAGTAATGTAGTTGCTACAACGGATCTTCCATTTACTAGTACTTCTGAGACCCGAGTTGGTGATCAGGGCGCGGGGAGGAAGGAGGGTGAAGGGAAGGGGGCAAGTTCAAGAAGCAAAAAGGAAACAGGAAGTAGTTGAAATGAACTCTTCTGTAATACAGAATCTGTATATGATCATATGTAAGATGGTCATGTAAAAAAAAGCAGATAGAAATATATGTATCTGTCCTTTGTTTGCAATGACTATTGGGAAAAGGTCTAAAATTACCCCTCTACTATACTATATTGTTTACTTCTCTCACCCGTTATATTATTCATCCAATCTAGAGTGTCAAAAGCGGGATCGATCGAACCCAATAGCTTTAGTTCGAACCTTGTATTTGTCTAAGAACCTAAAAAAGTATCATATTTCTCAATTTTTTTGTTGAAATATGTTCCATGTCTTCCTTTAGCTTGGATAAAAGGTCCAAAGACAAAGAACTTTCACTAAGCCAGCATTTGGACATAGATTTGATTGAAACTCGAAAAAAAATGAGATATTTGAAAGTTAAACATTTTACATAAAAAGAATTTGAAATTTTGCGAGCCGAAAACTTTTAAAAACTACTCTAGAGTTGTTTTTGGGATTTGAAGATTTTGTTTTAAAATCTGCTAAAAATGATTAAAATCTGTAAAAAAAAACAAGTATTTAAAAAGAATTTTATTGCTAAACGGGAGCTGACAAAGGATTCTCTAAATAATCTTGGGGATTTTGGAAGCATTCCGTAAAGGATAATACAAACAGGGAATTGTTGAAAGACTTGAAGATTAGACTTAACCTCAATGATTTAATATACAAAAGCGAATTCAGAATTTGAAACTTAAAGATTGTTTTATCGATATCAAGTTAATATATAATAATAATTGAATTATAATTTAATATTTATATATATTCAACAAAAGTTTACGACAATCTAGAAGAAGACTATGAATTCCGTAAATCCATATATTATACTCTAAATCTACCACCGCATACACGCCGTATATCGTACATTTGTCTTTTGTACTTTAATTGATGTTTGCAACAACATGTCACATGTCGTCTTTGTTTTTTGATATATATATATATATACCTACACAGTATTTTTTTTCCACGAAGGGGGGTCATTTGACATCCTTTCTTGTAAGGTGGCTCCGCCACTGTATGCTGTGACTTTGCTTTATATGAGTTGAAGTTTTATCAGAAACAATCTCTTTACAATTATAATGTAACTAGTTTTATGCTATGTGCGTTGCGCGTGTAACCTATCTAAATGAGTATTAATTTTTTAAAAGATTATGTAAATATTATTTTTGAATTATAAAATAAATGTGTAAATTTATACTTCCTCTGTTTCAATCTATGTGAACTTATTTCCTGTTTAGTCTGTGTCAAACCATTTTCTATATATGGAAATAATTTACCTTTATGCAATGATTTATAGTCACACAAAATATCTGTGCATCATTTTACATCACAAATTCAAAAAAAATCTCTCTTTTCTTATACTCCGTATCCAATCAAATGGATTCACATAAATTAAAATAGAGGGAGTATTTAAAAAGAATATTGATTTGTATAGCTAACTCAATAAGAATATTTGTGCCTTTGTTCTCTATGTTTTCTTTTAGCTCTTTTAACTACTACCTTAAATTACTTATGAATAACTGCATATGATTTATTTTTATTAATTTCAATATCTAAATATTTCTTTTCTATGTTTCACTTATCAAGTATTATAATTAGCTTTGTAATTTATATGAGTATAATTTACAATATGAATAAATGTATTCATATAATTAACTTAAAGTATATAATAGTATGTATTACTTTATATTAAAATACTATTACTATTTTCAAAACCTAAGCATATAAGTTTGGTTTACATAGTATAGTGATCTTCAATTTTAAAGACTTAAAATAAACTCTAAAATTTTATCAGTAAATTCTTTGTGTTCGCTTATATACACTTTATTTAATACATAAAAGAAAAACAGTCATAATTATTTTACACAATTTAAATATGGAAAGAATTTATAAGTATTTTTGTTTGATTTTAAATTCCTGAAATTTAGGCCCCTCTATATATATAGCTCGAATAAGAAAGATTTAATATAAAAAATATTTAATTTTAAAGTTCTAAATATTAAAGAACAATTAAATTGTAATTATATCTAATATAAAATCAAGTTTTAAAGGGTATTAAACCTTGTTTCAGTAATTATATTTAACGTTATAATTAAGTTTTAAAGTTGTATTAGACACAACTTTCTTTAAGAAGTTCTTTTTAGTAGGTTTTGAATTCCTAATGTCGGATAGTAATTTCAATTTTATAATAATTTAAAATATATTAGAATTCCATACATAATTTAAATGAGGAAAGTCTTATGTGATTTCAAAGCTGTAAACGTATGAGGAAAATAATGATTTAGTTGATTTGAAACTCTTAAATAGTAGGAAGAGTAATTTAATTATAATTTTGTCCTATGTAATAATTATTTTAAAGGGATAAAAAAAATGAACGATATTGCACTAAGGACCTTCGTGCTTTTAGTATAGTATAGTAAGTAAGTTATTCTCTATTGTAGAAATTAATCAATTTAGTAGTGTACTTGATTAATCTTCTCTTCTTCTTTTTTAGCGTTTTAACTTGAAATCCTACAAATAATATGGAGATTAGACGTGGTGAAAAGCTAGTATTGTTTTTCTTTTTGAAACACAAGTCTTTAGTGTATTAAAATCACGTCTTCCTATTGCAAATAAAATTGTAATACAATCTAATAAGGAAAGATTGACAAATCAAATTCTAGTTGATTTTAAAGTTCTAACTTTAGGAAAATTAGCATAAATGGTAATTGAATGTTTATTCCTAAATATTAGGGAGGAAACTTAAATTAAAATTTTATCTAGTGTAAAGTCGATCTTTTTAGGGTAAAAAAGGTGAACGACATTTCGTTAAGGGCTTTCGCGCTTTTAATATAGTATAGATAAATAAAACTGCGGACACATTCCCCTTCCCACATGTAGAATTACATTGGGCGTGTTGTTGTTGTTACTTGTTAGACACAACTCTGCCTAACAAATATGTCTCTCTATTTCTTCTGAGTTTTTTTTTTTCTTTTTTTGGAATGAAAAAGTGTGAAGTTTCGTCATAAGAAAAAATCTCCTAGAGCCCGCTTCGTCATAAGAAAAATTTCACTTCTTTTCGCATCAGTGTTTGGTCATAAATTTTTAAATTTTCACTTGAAGATGGATTTTGGAATTTTTCGAAAATTTGAAAAATTCCAAAAAGTTGTTTTTCAAAATTTTCACTCAGATCATTCACAAAACTTCAAAAACAACCCAAAAATTATATTCAAACACAACTCTAGTTTTCAATACCATTTTCATATTTTCCCGGAATTTTACAGTTCTCATGTCCAAACGGCCACCTAGTGTACAAAAATCAGATTTCTTGGATTTATATATGTTAATAGTTTTCGCAAGATACATCAACAACTGCTTTGGTATAGCGGTTCTATGGTGTAGTGGTTAGCACTCTGGACTTTGAATCCAGCGACCTGGGTTCGACTCCCGGTAGGACCTTTTTGTATATGCTGTGTGTTTTAAAAAAAATCCATTTTCCATCTTAATTTTTATAGAGTATGTAGAAACTATTTAAATTCGATAGCCGAAAAAGTGAATAAAATTTGTATATAACATAGGTCTGGTTTGATTTGATTTGGTCTGGTATTGAGTACAAAAATCTGAACCGAACCGACATAATTTATATATAATTTTAAGACTTTATATAGAATTTTATTTAAACGACATCTAGAAATATTTGAGATCCTCTCATGGGATATAAAATTTAATAAAACTATAAAGTGCAAATATGTTTATACTTTACATAATAGATTGTATCACATTCTTATTATGTGTTATTGAAATGGTCAATCATATCTTTATTCTTTCATATTCATATGTCAAGATTTATTATATGTTTTTCGAATTTGAAGTGGTATTTCGATAATCTAAAATTACATAGAACATATCATTATTTAGGTATCATATTGAATTTTATATTTAATTATTAAATTTGGTTAACCCTGAAAGCGTACATCAACCAAAAATTATGGGTAGTAAGAAAATAATTAAACTATTACGTGTTACTAAAAATCTTAGTAAACATATATTCACTTATCAAAATTTTATCTATAACTTTAATAATGCAAGATTGAAATAATATTCATGTTAGAAAAAAACCTGAAAAACCCAAAAATTTCAACAAGACCGAATCAATTCAAGCCGATATAATTGGTTTGGTTTGCTTTTAATAAAATCCGAACCAGATATAGTGTATACACACTATCAGATTAAATCAACTTACAACATATACTGTCTCTCTTTTATTTTATGTAACACTATTTTTTTTATTAATCCGTTAAAAAATGAACGATATATTTTTTGTATTTACTTTTAAGTATAAGCTTTATGTTTTACCTTAACAACATACTTTTATAACAACAGAAATCTCATGTCATATTCAAGACCGAAAATCTGCAAAAAAATTCTATCTTTCAAATTCCGTATTCGGTCAATAAGTCAAAAACTGCGATATAAACTAAAATAAAGGGAGTAAATAGTTCTTTATAATAGATTAGATATGATAATCGAAAAATATAATATGTAATAACATGTTTTAACTATTTCTTTTTACAATATATTATAACTATTTAAAACGCACTATGTTTTAAAAATTCTATTATAACAGGTTGTTTCGATGGTTGTTACACATCGTCTCATATATATCGTATTGTATTATATCGTTTGATGAATACAATATTTGAATATATTATATCGTTTGGCGTTGTTTCATAATATCATGCACCAGCAACACGAAGAATAAATTTGCAATATTATAAAGAAAAATTATGATACGGGGTAAATTTATTATATAAATATTAAAGGCAGGGTAAATGATAAAATAAAATAATTTAAGGGTAAGATGAGAGAAAAAGACAAGATAACGACGCAACCGCACCAAATCGGTCTTTACATAAAGTGACACATTTCGTCGTTACGTAACGACGTATTTAACAATACGATACAATAAAATTTAACTAATACCACACAAAAAAATATCGTATTTAAAGTAACAGTACGATACAATACAATAGGTAACGTCCTTCCAAACAAATTGTAAGGGCATCTCCAATGGTGCACTATTTTTTGCACCAAATCTAAATTTGGTGTTTTTTTTGCTCCAATGGAATACCAAATTTTGCACCATTTTAGTGTGTGAATAATGTCACATCAAATTTGGCGTGACACTATTCATCAACACCAAATTTGATTTATTACTATTTTATTCATCTTTTTATTTTTTTGGACTTTTAATTTATCATATATTGTGTATATAATTAATTTTTATATTAAGATCTTTATAATTTTAATTTTCTATCCTATTTTTTTGATATATTAATTTTTGTATATATTATATTTATATAAAATTATAAGTTAATTTTATTATTATATAAAAAGAAATATAACCATTATTTAAAAATAAAAAATACAAATGTAAGATATCTAATGTTGCTAAAATTGAAAAGTGAAAACTAACATTTTAAAAAGAAAATTAACAATACATAAAATAAAAATACATTAAAATTAAAAGTGCATCAAAGGAGGATACATTAAAATTGAAATTACATTAAAAAAATACAAAACATAAGTTTAGTAATCCGGTATGTCATTTCCAGGTGCACCAAAATTACTAAAAAACTGAGAGAGCGGGGTAGAAGATTGTTGTGCTTGTGGTTGTTGAAATTGTTGACTTCTTTTATCAATTATTCGTTTTTGTTCGTGTCGCAAAAATTCACGAAGATTTGGATCGTCAATGGAATTCAACTTCGTCAATAAAATTTTATTTTCTTCTTTGAATTCTTTTTGTCTCAAAGCTTCATTTCTTAAGTTACTTGACTTTTCCATCGCCTCAACAAGCCGACTATTTTCCGATTGGATAATTTCCACGTAATCTTCATCGATTTTTATCTTTGATTTTGCTTTCTTTACCTGTGATGACCCAAGAGGTCATTTTATGAATTTAGACTCCGTTCTAGGCTTAATAGACTTAAAAAGATCAATTTTAAATACCTCAATTTGTGTGCGCAGTCCGAACGTGAAACCGGAAAGCTTTTATTTGAAAATATGAGAAATAGTAATTTCTAGAGTTAAAATTTTGATTGTAGATGACTTTGGTCAACATTTTGAGTAAACGGATCCGAATCCGTATTCCGACGATCCCGGGAGGTCCGCAGTAAAATATGAGACTCGGGCGTATGTCCGGAAATGAATTCTGAGGTCCCAATCCTTAGAAATTAATTTTTGAAAGAAATTATTTTGCTGAAATATTTATGAAATAAAGAAAAGAATTAATGTTTGAAATCATTGGTATCTAGCCTGTATTTTGGTTCCGGAGCCCGATACAGATTTGTTATAGTATTTAAAGGTTAACTGTGAAATTTGGTAAAAAACGGAGTTTATTTGACGTGATTCGGATATTCCGGTTGAGAAATAATGAACCTTAAGTGTTCTTGAGGAAAATGATGAGTTTTGAGGTTTAATTCATAGTTTTGCAAGTTATTTTCATGATTTGATCGCACGAGCAAGTTCGTATGATATTTTTAGACTTGTGTGCATGTTTTGTTTAGAGCCCTGAGGGCTCGGGGGAGTTTCGGATAGGCCACGGGAAGTTTTTGCACTTAAAGGTTCTGCTGGTTTTGCTGTATCTGGTGTGTCATTTTTTGGTCATTACGTTCGCACCCCTTTGAACGCGAACGCACAGAGTAAAATAGATGGGGGGTCATTTTGCTCTATGCGACGCGGTTGGGCCCCCGCGAACACATAGAGTTAGTTGGGCCTGGGGGAGCCGTTTGGATTTCCTCTACGCGAACGCACCTCTGCAACCGCGAACGCAGAGGCCCAATGAGCTAAAGCTCCGCGAACACAGGCCTTAGGACGTGAACGCATAAGTTTGGGGCGATGACCCTACGCGAACGCGGCCACTATGCTGCGAACGCGAAGGTCACCCGCCCAACAATATAAAAACACTTTTAAAACGGGAGAACCCTTTCTCCTTCATATTTTCGAATCCCACAGTCCTAGGAGCGAATTTCTTCACCAAATATCATCCCCAAGTTGTTGTTAATCAATTCTAAACATTACTCTTTCAATTACTCATTGTTTTTCATCACTTTTAAATAAAAAACTAAGAATTTCATGGTAAAAATTGAGAGTTTGGGTAGAATTAGGAAATTTTGTAAAAATCAAATTTTTACCTCGAATTGAGATCGTATTTCGCAACTAATTCTATGTTCCAGTTCGTGGGTGAATGGGTAACGTAATTTGGTCCAAACCTCGAGTTTAGACCAAGCGGGCCCGGAGTCGGGTTTTCATTTTTTTTAGAAAACTTAGAAAAAATTATAATTTTCAATAAAGTTAATTCCTTTAGCCTTAATTAATGATATTAAGTTAATTATGATTAGATTCGAGAAAGTTAGAGCAAGATTCTAAAGGAAAAGCTATAATTGAGTAGTGAGTGGCCTGCGAAATTGAGGTAAGTGCTTGGTTTAACCTTGACTTGAGGGAATAGGAATCCCCAACTTATTTGTTATGTGAATTTGCATGTGTGTGGTGTATAGATGAGGTGACGAGTATCTACGCACCACCAAATTATATATTAAACATGATCCCTTCCCCGTTTCCAATTTAATTGATTCATGTCTTAATTGTTCTATGCCCGTTATTGTTTATATGATTATTTGGCTTTGTTACTTTGGTTGTTAAGTCTTTTCGTAATTATTTTGGGAAGAGTATTGGTTTGTTTTCTTGGTTTCCTTGCGGTATATAAAGGTTGAGAAGTTTGACATTGTTTACGAGATACATATTTACGTTCCTGTTGGTTTCATGGTTGAGGTGATATTGATGAAGTTTATGAGAAAAATTACAATTTTTTATTTATAATTGTTGAGACAAAAATATTGTTAAAGGCTTGGCCTGAGTTGTGAAATTTATAGATAAACTGATAAGATATTTTTGATGGGAGCGGGTTGCACGCCGCAACAAGGAGTGATAAGGGTGGACATGTGGGATCCGGAACAGGAGCAATAAGGGTGATATATTTAAGGAGGAGCAATAAGGGTGGACAGGTGGGAGCGGGTTGCACGCCGCAACAAGGAGCAATAAGGGAGGACACTTATGTTTTACTGATTTTCAAAGAAAAACAAAGATTTGTAAACTTACTATTTTATTTTTACTATTTTTCATATTTTTGCACTACTTTTATTTAAAGTCAAAGTTTGAAAATTTGGAAACTTATTTGAGAATTGGTTATAGCTGAGACCTGGAAAAGGTGACTGAGTTATTTCAATTGTTGTTGCAGTTATTATTATTTACTTGTTTAGGATTTTCTTCTTGCTTTATTATTTGTTATTGTCACAGGTTATATTTGTTTAACCAAAGAATTAGATCCTTTGACCAAAGCTATTTTTAGGATGAACGTGGGTTTCTGATAACCAAGGTAATAATGATAATTGCGAATAAATAAGTAAATAGAAAATAATGAGATGCACAGAAAGTAAAGTGTATTATAATCGTAGTTCGAATGTCCCTTACAAGTTATAATTTATTCCCTTATATAGGAATTCCTTAATATAATGTCTACCTTTTACAATGATCGCACATTAATGACTAATTATGACATTAATGTAATGTTACAAAGAGTAACCGTAATTATTGCGTGAAGGTTGTGTAACGTGTGGATCATTAATTGAAGATCTCTGAATCTGCCCGTAGCTCTGTCCGGATTCATTCCGACCGTGTCTCTTCCTTGTCTCAATCAGGTTAAGTTTTTCGTAGCTGATTACCCTGTAGGTATATTGTGTCGTGCCTCTTCGCTTCGTACCTCTTTATAGAATCTTGTCCATCTGTCATGTTTTCATTGCTCCACATAACTGGCTGAGTCATCAAGAATTATTACACGTGTGAAGCTCTTTTTACCAATACAATATTTTTAATGCCCCGCCGTAGCCTCATCACTACTTCGTCGAGGTTAGGCTCAATACTTACTTAGTACATGGGGTCAGTTTTACTGATACTACACTCTGTACTCTTTGGTACATATTCAGTTACCAGCCATCAGTAGAGGTTTCTAGAGCAGCTATCCATTTTGCGGAGACGCAGGTATATCTGTCGGCGTTCGCAGATCCCGAAAGTCTTCTCTTAGTTCGTAGAGACTGTTTTATATTTTTCTCAAAACAGTTATATTATTTCTTTCAGCCCATTATTTGTAGTATTCTTTAGTAGTTCGTGAATTGTGACACCAGACCCTGGTGTAGTTTTTGAGTTATTTATATAATTAGTTTGTGGCTCGGTTTATTTAATTATTTATTATTTTATATTTGTAATTATACAATAAAAGCCATTAGATTAAGTTAAATTTCAGATTATTTTATTATGTTTAAATGGTTAATCAAAGTAAATAGTTAAATCGAATTCTAACATTGGCTTGCCTAGCAAGTGTGGTATTAGGCGCCATCACGATCCTTAAGGTTGGGAATTCGGGTCGTGACAAGTTGGTATCAGAGCACTAGGTTGCTTAGGTCTCACAATTCACGAACAAGCTTAGTAGAGTCTGAAAGATACAAAGACGTCTATACTTGTTTCTCGGATACTATTGAGTTAGGAAACAACTCCATTTTTTTTCTATTCTATCGTGCGATTCTTGTATCTCAAATACTGATTGGATTCTTCTATTCTCTCGCAAATGGAGAGAACGCGTGCTTCATCTTCCGCTGACCATCATTCCGATCCTCCAGCAACAACATCTCCTACTAGGGGCAGAGGCTGAGGCCGTGCCAGAGGCCGAGGCAGGGGTAGGACTCAGCCCATTGCTCAGGCAACAACCCCAACTGTGGAACCTCAGGTCGAGATTGATGAGGGGATTCCGACTCAGACCGTACCAGCGGGACCAACTCAGGTCCCCGAGGGGTTTATTGCTACCCCGGTTCTTCAGGATGCTTTGGTCCGTTTAGTGGGCCTTATGGAGAGCGTGGCCCAGACTGGCACACTCCCTGTTGCAGCAGCCATATCTCAGGTTGGAGGAGGGGTCCAGACTCCTGCTACCCACACTCCAGTTCAGACTACTCCTCAGGTTCAGACCCCAACAACCAATCCAGTTGGGGTAATCCAGCCAGTTGTAGCAGTGCCGCCCATTAATGGGGAAGCTATGTCTACCGATGCATTGTGGAGGTTGGACAGGTTTATTAAGCTATTTCCGTTCCATTTCAGTGGTGAGGCTTCCGAGGATCCTCAGGAATATCTGGATAGTTGTCATGAGGTATTGCGTAATATGGGTATTCTAGAGACCAATGGGTCGATTTTGCAGCCTTTCAAACAACTGGTTCCACCAAGAAATGGTGGAGGGACTATTTGTTGACTAGACCAGTTGGATCGCCTGCTCTGACTTGGGATCAGTTCTCTCATGTCTTTTTGGAGAAGTTCTTGCCTGTTACTACTCATGAGGAGAAGCGTCGTTAGTTTGAGCAACTTCAGCAGGGCAGCATGATTGTGACCCAGTATGAGAATCGTTTTGTGGATTTGGCTAGACATGCTATTCTATTGTTGCCCACAGACAGGGAGAGGGTCAGACGGTTCATTGATGGCCTTGCTCAGCCCATCAGGTTGCAGATGGCCAAGGATACAGGGACCGAGATTTCTTTGCAGGATCAGCTAATATAGCTAGGAGGGTTGAATTAGTTCTTGGGATGGGAGGTCAGGGGTCAGACAAGAGACCTCGCATTTCGGTGGTTTCAATGGTGCCTTATTTGGAGGCGGGACTTCATTTAGCAGAGGCCATTCTTCCAGGCCATTTCATTCAGCACTACAGGCTTCACATGGTACTTCTGGAGGTAGTGGTTCTTATATGCTTCCTTCTACTCAGCCAGTCTACAGTGCTCCTTCAGCCCCTATCAGATCACCTCCTTTGCAGAGTTATTATCGTGGTCAGCCGGTTCGTCAGGGTCAATCTTCATATTAGGAGGGGTGTTTTGAGTGTGTCGGAGAGCTTGTCCGATGTTTCTGGCTAATCAGCATCAGTACCAAGGTTCTCGTGCCATAGTTTCAGCACCAGCTGTAGCACCACCTGCCCAGCCAACAAGGGGTAGGGGTCAGGTAGTTAGAGGTAGAGGCCATAATGTTAGGGGTGGAGGTTAAATAGCTAGAGGTGGGGGTCATCCCGCTAGAGGTGGAGGTCCTCCCAGAGGTGTGATTTAGGGTGGCGGGGCCCAGCCCTGACTATATGCATTTTCAGTCAGGCCTGAGGCAAAGTCCTCTGACGCTGTTATTATAGGTATCATCTCAGTTTGTGATAGAGCTGCTTCAGTTTTGTTTGATCTGGGGTCTACTTATTCTTATGTATCATCCTATTTTGCCTCGTATTTGAATGTGCCCCGTGATTCCTTGAGTGTTCCTGTTTATATGTGTACACCGTTGGGGGATGCTATTGTGGTAGATCGTGTGTATCGTTCGTGCACGGTAGTCATTGAAGGTCTTGAAACTAGTGTGGATCTTTTGCTTCTAGACTTGGTTGATTTTGATGTTATATTGGTCATGGATTGGTTGTCTCCCTATTATTCCATCTTGGACTGTCACGCAAAGACAGTTACTTTATCATTGCCGGGGTTGCCTTGATTAGAATGGAAAGGGACTCTTGGTCATTCTCCCAACCGGGTGAAATCATATGCCAAGGCTCGCCGCATGGTGGAGAAGGGGTGTTTGGCTTATAAATTAATATTTGGTAAGTGGATACTCATTTATGGCGAGAATATTTTTCCTCCGCTTCACTCGAATCATTGCATCTTTCTCTGAACGTAGGCGTCGCTTGTCGCGTCCATTTAATGCTTAAGCCACGTGTCATCTCTGGGTTGGTTCTGCAATTGTTCAGCGCCTTTTAGGGCTTTTTACGGCTGCATCAGTCACGAAGTGACACCTTCAATTATGACTTTCACATCATTGTTTTTTTTCATTTTTGACAGTTGTCTTCGAGTATAAATACCCCCTTTCCTTTACTTTCACGAAAAGCTTCTAACTTTTATTCTTTAATTGTAAAGAACTTTTTCCTTGTCTTTGTAAATATGTCTTCTTCGGACCAGTCTAAGTGTCACGACCCGAAATCCCACCTTTCCGACCGTGACTGCGTCTAACGTTGAACCCGCTA